>PVKC010005595.1:0-32853 GCA_004027635.1 Crocidura indochinensis | reverse complement strand
TTATTTGAAGTATAAGTTAAATATTTAAATAAGTTAGAAAAACTTGTTTGCATATAGCCATAGCCCTAGTTTTATCTCCAAGGCCACCTATGATCCCATAATTATTGACAGGAATAATAATAAGTGCTGAGAACTAAGAGTGAGACCTAAGTACTACTGTATATTGCCCCAAATAACAGAAAGCTTTATAAGTGAAAAGACAAACAATAAAATTTAAGGAGAAAAAAAAGGAAAATTAATTAAGGAGAGTAGTATAAGTTAAAATATGGTAGCCTCTATAACAGTTGTAAATAGAGACAAAATTAATTCTTTTGTTTTTTTTTGTTTGTTTGTTTTTTGCGCCACACCCGGTGACGCTCAGGGGTTACTCCTGGCTATTCGCTCAGAAGTCGCTCCTGGCAGGCACGGGGGACCATATGGGGAACCGGGGGATAGAACCGCGGTCCATCCTAGGTTAGCGCAGACACCTTATCTCCAGCGCCACCGCCCGGCCCCAAAATTAATTCTTTTGATATCACTTGCCTCACAATCATCATTCTTTGGTCTTCCCCACACCATGACTTCAACGCCAGGTATTATAGGAGAGGTATATACAACATTTCAGTTGCAGACTTCCCAGTGCTTTGTCATCCTGACTCTCCAGAGCTCCTTAAATGGTCTAATGTACTGACACCTTTTGCCTACCAAAACTGTCTTTTTTAAGCAATTTTGTATTTCATGACTTTATACCTCTTCTTTATCATTATTTCATGCAAATTTCTTAAATTCTAAATGTTAATGCAACCTAACAATATCTATCAATAATAAATAAAAATAATAAATATCATTAATCTAATCTAATCTAAGCAAAGTTTTTAAACATGGGGCCAGTTCACTGTCCCTCAGATCGTTGGAGGCCGGACTATAGTAAAAACAAAAACTACAAGCAAATTCCTATGCACACTGCATATATCTTATTTTGAAGTGAAGATGGGAGCCGGGAGGTGGCGCAGGAGGTAAGGTGCCTGCTACCTTGCCTGTGCTAGCCTAGGACAGACCATGGTTCCATCCCCCGGTTCCCATATGGTTCCCCATGCCTGCCAGGAGCAACTTCTGAGCGCATAGCCAGGAGTAACCCCTGAGCGTCACTGGGTGTGGCCCAAAAACCAAAAAAATAAATAAATAAATAAATAAATGAAGTGAAGAAACAAAATGGGAACAAATACTGTATGTGGCCCGCGGACTGTAGTTTGAGGACCACTGATCTAATGTGCTACTATCATTCTAATCTCTCTTTGTTCCCAGACCTCATAACAAAAAATAATTGTCTATCTTAATAAATTGAATCAAAATACAATTACAACTGGCATATCTGTGTGAATTATAAACAATAAATGTTATACATTCATAACACATATTTGCGTAGAATTTTTATAACTCTTTAATATGCTAGAAAATAAAATTCCTTTCTGAACTAACTCTGATTTCTCTTAATAATTTCACTAAGAGTGTTTCTCTGGTTTGCCGTTTTGGGATTAAAAGAGCATAAATTGGATGTTGGATAATTCAGACATTTCCTATTATAATTTAAATAAAGACTTGAAGCAGTAGACATTTCTGATGTGAGCATATAATGGGATTAGTAAAAGGTGAACCCCAATTCACCAACTATTCAAAGTTTTAAAATACCACTAAAAACCAATTATAAAATATACCTATTATTAAAAGACTGAACATATAAGAGCTAGAAGGTGCTTGCAAATAAGAAAAGCAGAGGCAAAAGTATAATTTAGAATAATGAGTACAAGTTACTTTTTAAAATCACTCCTCACATAAAATCAAAAAAAGAAAAAGAAAAAACTAAAGTTCATGGTAAATCTAAATTACAGTTGGAAGAATTCCAGCTAGTTACAGAGCACAGAAAAGGTGAAAATCTCCCAAACTAGAGTACAATTAATGCTGCCTGGGCTCTCTGGAATCCTTTCCAAATGTATTTCCAAATAAAAGTACTTTGTTTCTCTGCTGGATGCCAATAAATGGTAAAACTTAAACTTAGGAACTTACTACCTAGCAATAGCCAAAAACTCATTTACAAAACTACAAAATTGCATGGACGTATTTTGATAAAAAATGAGAGAGAAAAGGTTCATTCTTAAGAGTCCTTTCACTTACTGAGCATTCATTCCTCTACTATCAACATTTTGTCTTTGTCCTGTATGAACAAAATAGGCAAGTTTGATCATAAAATTGCATGATCAAGTTTCACACTGCCCAAGTACTTTATGTTTCTGTGTTGTTTTTCAGTCATTATTTGTGTGTATGTTATCCAGAGATAAGTGATAGAAATGTCAGAAATTCCTGATTTTTATATGAATAGTATCTTTATTTAGGCACCATGATTACAAATATGTTTGTAGTTCTAGAAATATTTTTATTTTTTAATCAAATAGGAGATATACATTATTCAGCAAGTACTCTTATTATCATCCTGCCATTTAAAACAAAAAATAGATAGCAACCATTTATTCAAGCAACCATTTATTATTGTACAAACAATGAGAAAGAAAAACTACTAAGGAGAATGGTGAAGAAAGATTTGAAAAATTCCTAGATGATTGAAAATTTTGTTAAATAGTTAAAACGAATTTCTGGTGTTTTTCTTCTATTTTGCTTGTTTGTTTGTTTGTTTGTTTGTTTTTGGACCACACCTGGTGAAACTCAGGAATTACTCCTGGCTCTGATCTCAGAAAGAGCTCCTGGCAAGCTCAGCAGACCATACACAATACCAGGGATCCTACCTGCTGTGCTATCGCTCCAGCCCTCTCTGAGATTTTCTATCTCTAAATGTCTTCCTTTTTTTAATCTCTAAATTTCTTAAGAGAAAAGAAACTATATTTGTTGATGCATTCTTTTTAATGTAGTTTAAAACCTTTTCAGTGGTGCATATGATGTGCCAAAATTATGGAAGGATTCAAGTTAGAAGGGAAAATATTTTATAAGAAATATTCTCTAAAACATCTGAAAATGGAATGGCATCTTCTTTGGTTTGCCTCAATCACTGGGTTTCAGAATAAAAACAAATTCCATATATCAGTTATATTCAATTAGGACTTTATTTTTACAATTTCATTTTAACACTCATGTCATTTGCAACATTCTTAAATGTATGTGTTTCTTTATAAGCAGGTCAACAATAGCCATTGGAAGAGGACTGTCTGTAACTATCATATCCTATCATAACCTACATTGGAATGAATTATCTTCCAGTTTTCATTCAGTAAATACTGTCAGAGATTATTTGATATTTTAAGGCCAACTCAATAAAGAAATCACCAATTATTAAAAATGTCTTAATTTAAAAAAAAATGTCTTAATTTAGAGGGGTTTCTTTGGGGTTAATTTATTTGTTTTGGTTTTGGGGTCACAATCCTACAACTAGAATTTCTCAGAGGACCATTTTGTGCTGAAATTGAACCAAAGAGTATGCTCCTGCCCATTGAGATATCTCTCTGGCCCCATCTTTAATTTTACTGTAGTATCTTTATTTCAGTTATATTGCTTCTGTCTTTTAAAAATATTTTGTTCCTAAACACCTCACTTATTTGACGCTTGCCCACTTTCCTCAAATATGTCATTAAAAATTCTAATTTTCTTTCCTTTGTAATAATGCACATTTCTTCAGCCAAGACATAGTTTCAAGTAATGAATCTTTGATCAATAATAACTGGACAAAATAAAGTACTTAAATGATATTGAATAAATGAGAACAAAAATGAGTCCATCGTTAACTCAATGCTGGATGGGTTAATATATTTTATGCTGTTTTCTTAATGTGTCAAGAGGAAATTTAACTGGTACATCTTTTATGAACCAACTCACTTGTAAATGCAATTAACCATTGTCATCTAGCATTTCTCTACATAAGTTTAGTCTGTTTTGGTTTAATTGTGGTCTTAAATGTTTTTTTAAATATTTCATTTAATTATAATTAATTCTAAATAATTATAATTGTAATTACATTACAATAAAATACATTTCATTTCCTGAAAATATTTTAACTTTATTGGATAACAAGGATTAGTATATTAACATGTATTCATTTGTTAGTATTCTGGACCTGAAGGAACAAAAATAGTTTGTCTATGATTGCCTAGAAGAGAACTGAAGAAGGAATTTATCTCTAGAGTCAGAGAGATAGCATGTCAGAGAGTTGCATTTAATTAAAATACTAATTCAATTTCAAGCATCACAAATCCCCTCCTGCACTACTGCATATAGTCTTGATTGCTCCAAATACTACTTGTTCCAAGATTCATCATATCATTGGGACTAAACATCAAACCATACATCCAAATTATTTATTTATTTATTTATTTATTTATTTATTTATTTATTTATTTATTTCCAGGAGTGGTTCTAGGATCATCTCCCAGTCCACTGGGAAAGCCTAATTTTAAAGAGATAATTGCATTTCAATTAATTTATCATTATGCTAGTCAATAAATATATGATCCCATTGCATTTATTTTCTATTGCTGTCATAAACATTGACACATATTTAGCAGATTAACACAATTATTACCTTAGAGTTGTGGAGTTCAGAAGTCTAAAAGAAATCTCACAAAGCTAAAATCAAGGCTACAACAAGTAGCCTTCATTCTTTGCTATGGGCTATGGTGGAACTTACTTCTTTACTATTCCAGTCTTCTTAGGGATCAATCACATTATACCTGGCAGTCTTCCTCTATTTTCAAAGCCAATAGTATCTCTTCTTTTGACCTGTCTGTCTTTTATCTCTCACTGAAAATGGGAGAGATTTTTCACTTATAAGAATTCATGTAACTAGATTAGTCTTTCCAGGTAATCCAACATAATCTCTCTATTTCAAAGGCCTTAATCTTAATCACATTCATAGAGTTCCATTTACCATGCAAGATAATATATTTCACAAATGCAGCTGCAATGTCTGCACCAGTCCAGCTTCATATACTCACTCTATTCTTGAATGAGATGTAAACCAAGCCATGAAAAAGGTACGGGTTATGAGCCATGCAGCTGAAAGCTGGCAATTTTGGGAAAGAGATGGGCCAAGTTCCAGCTCTGCAGAAGTCATGTCTGCTGAACCCATCACCCACAGGTGTAGCTTTGCTAATGGCCCTGTTTTACTACATTTCTGTGGCTCTGCAAGACATCAATCTGAATAAAACTCTAAGTATGCTGGTGTTTGGGCATGACTTTCCTTGGAATGAGTGTGGGTACCTTCCATCCACATACTCCTACTTCTGGAAGACCTGACAGCCAAAAACATGCCCCACAAAAAGTGCAGTGTCAAAAATAGTGTTTGGAATTTCTGGACAGTGCAGCTGCATTTGTAGACACAAAAACTCCATTTATAATACTGCCAACCCCAAGGAACACACCAATTTAGATGTCAATGTGTATAAGAAATCACCTAATGTTCAGAAAGAAATAAAGCAATAGAATGGCCAACTAGCATCAAGAATTTACTAAACTTCTAACTATGACTTTATAACCTCATTGGAGATACAATAATTTTCACAAATTTGCAGGAAATGTACTCTTGTAAAGGGTGCTGTGCATTGTAGGATTAAAATTCAATCATGAAAAACTTTGTAACTGAAAAAAAAAGCTGTATTATGAATAATCTTATAAACAACTCTCATCTACCACTGATGGTACTGTCATTACCCATATACATGAACACTTCTAATTATCACAAAACACATTGCACTTCTATGTTCATCGTAGTACTATTCACAATAACCGAAATCTGGAAACAGCCTTGTCCCAAAACAGTAGACTAGATTAAAAATTAAAGCTACTTATACACAATAAAATATGACTTTAAGAAAAAAATGAAATCATGCAATTAACCATCACATAGAAGAATTGGAGGTTAGCATACCAGAATAGGCATGAAATACAAAATTATATCACTCAATGAGGTATATAAAGAAATATAGTATGAGAATACCAAAAGGTCAAAGACAACAGAACCTGAGAAGTGGTTTACAAAACTATTCCTACCAAGAATGAGGAGTGGGGGTGGTTGGTAGAGGTACTTGAGATAATGGTGGAGGGATGCAAACATTTTGATGGACAAAGAAAAAAATGATTTTATGTGAAAAATAACATATTTATATTTCTAGTGATGTTGACAAAGACTTATTGGGGGATATAGAGGCATTCTTCTCTTTACTACAGTAGAAATCCTAGAAGAATATTAATTTATAAGCAAGGCACACATATATTTATAGAGCAATACAGGGCAATTATTGAAAGGACATTGGATTAAAAACTTGAAAACTAGTTTAAATTCCAGATAAATATTGATAGGACAATCAGACAGAGGAAACAGTGTGATCCAAAAGGTGTGTAAGAAGGAGGGAATGTATATAAGAAATAATAAACTAATTCAATTGATTATATCAGTAGAAGAGTCTGAGATAAATTGGCACAGGAATTGTACATTGAGCTAAGTCCTGAATCATCTTCCGAATTATCTTCATCATCAATGAAATCATCATTCATCATCTTTATCATCAATAAAAATGTGTCATTGAACATTAGTTAAAATAACCAGATAAGCACTGTCTAATGAATCATCTAATAGGAAAATGTAGATAGAACTGGGAGACAAGCATTTTAAGTAAATGATCTACAGATTACTCATTGCTCCTTTTTTCAGAGTGAATTTAGGACATGAAATAATGATGATAAAAATGACAGGAATGGAATAGTTGGTACATTTCAGAACTAAGCTATATTTTTTTCAAACAGATTTGTTGTATCTGAATTTAGACCTTCTAAATATTTAGCATCATAATAATTAAAATCTCTGGGGTAAAACAAATTGCATCAAAGTTCATTTTTAGAGGAGAAAACTAGAATTGATAGAAAATTTTCTTATATATACATTATCTCTGATAATTTTAGTTTGGGGATCTGTGTTTAATGATTAATGAAATTAATTCTAAATAGTTATAGGTAAAGAACTGAATTTCAGGGGGAACTTTATAATTTGGGAGATGTACCACTGTCAAGATTTTACTGGAGAGCATTTGAGCATGAGAATCCATTGGCTGGGAAGTAAAATATATAAGAGGACATTGGCATACTAAACACACATGATTATCAATTTCTTAAACTAAGAAAAAATTACTTATTTTAAACTTACCCTTTAGTTGCACTTATAAGCTAGTTGTTTGTAGAGTAACAAAACCCAGATTAAAACTGTTCCTGCTAAGAAAAGTTATATTAGATTTAGCCTACAAAATATTTTGTTTTGCAAATATGGAGGACACAGCTGTGGCTCCCCTTTATTATTACATTTTAAAGATTTGAGAATTCTGATATTTATTTATTTTGCAATTCTGTTATGTTTTCGATTTGATATTTAGAGAAAAACTGGCCTAACTCTTCATTGTAAGTTTTCAGTCTGTTGGTGGTATGGCGGAAGGCCCAATTCTCATCTAGTGAATGTAGTCCATGACTTTATGTTTGTGGTATGCAGCCTGTTTATGTGTACCAGAAAAAGAATTTCAACATAAAGGAAAAAGCCTTTAAGGTATTTGAACCTTACAACTACTGTTAAGTGTGAGGTGGGCTACCTTCTTATTACCGCACAGGTTTCTCTCATTTTTGTTAATACAAGCCAGATTCTCATTTTTATAGAGGTGGTGCCACCATGATGAGTAAGAAATGAAGAGAGCAGATGTGCAGAATGACAGCAACAACTAATGATACTTCTCATTCAGTACTAACTTTCTGTGCCGGCAATTAAAGATAATGAAAAGTGGTTGAAATGTTTTGAAATGTTTTGTGACTTTTTATTTCTCTATGGATTGAATAAACTCTAGTCTTTAGAGAGCAGTTAGCACTACCACTCTACCTTTCTGGAACTAAATCATAAGTTCAGATTTAGGCAGGTTCTTCAAAAAATTAAACACCTTTCAAAACTGAAAAACTAAGCCAAATATCCAGCTGTTTGACCATATGGTACAAAACATCTGCATATTCATTCTGCATTGATCCAACAAGCTTTTACTGAAGTGTTTGGAAATCTATGTACAGGCGAACAAACTCACTGAAAATATGACACCTGGGAAAAAGCTTAGAGATCATTTAATTAGTACATTTTAGAGCTGACAGTGAAAAGAAAATAGCATTGTCCGGTAATGAGATGAGACTGAGTCAATCCTTGAGTTAAAGGTATATTGAATTTTGATCATTTGGAACATATCTATTTAGAGATGCAAATATGATATTTTTAATTTCAGTTATTGATAGATTGAAATTTTTGGGGAAAGTGTTGAAAACAAAAAGACAGAATTCAAGTTCCCAGAATCTAGAGTTTGTCTCAAAAGGAAAGAAACAAAAACCTTTCATTTACCACAAAGTTCTACTACTGCAGAAACATAAACTTCCTTTTCCATAGTATACATATGAAAGCAATTTAGTGTCTATTGATGGAAAATGTATTTGCTAAGTCTCTTGGATCTGAAATTAATAGGAAAGTTTTAAGATTAATGATACTAGAAATACCATTGATTTCCTTTGGCATGATCCTTATGGGATCTTCATATTCTTAAAATAAAATATATGCTATGCATCTTCCATGTCTCATCCTTTCAAATGAATTTCTGCATGTATAAGAACCTTGAAAATAACACAATTAAAGTTTTTTTCTTAAGTCAACAAAATCAAATGCTATCAATCTTGTTCATGCATATATTCTTAGGGATAAGTAGCACAAACTTCAGCAATTATAAATGTTAATGTTTCTTTACATTTTAAAACTGAATAAAATAATCTAGAAAAATTCAGTTTTAATAAACTATCATTTAATGTTATTATTTTAATATTAAAAATCCACTACCATATTTTATATAGTCAGATATCAGGATTTATTGAGGTAATAAAGTCTAGGAATGCATGAGCATGTCTGACTTTTTAATTTAGATACAAAAACTATATTAAGATCAATTTGATAATATCAATTATTTCGGGGATTGGGCAGTGGCGCTGAAGGTAAGGTGCCTGCGCTAACCTAGGACGGACCTCGGTTTGATCCCCCGATTCCCCATATGGTCCCCTGTGCCTGACAGGAACAACTTCTGAGTGAATAGCCAGGAGTAACTCCTGAGTGTCACCGGGTGTGGCCCAAAAACCAAAAAAAAAAAAAAAATTGATAATATCAATTATTTCAAATTATACACCTTGAATTTTAAGAAACTTGATTTTTAGTAAATTAAAATGATTTTACAAACTGTGATTCCAAATTGTAGTGTTTTATCTCAATATATATTTCTAAGTGTATATAATTTTCATAAAGTATAGAAAATGACATATATCACTCTAGGCTTGACTCATGATACTCCTAATTCTAACAGGAACTCACCTAAATTATGAGTTTCAACTAAAAATCATCAGATTCACTATGACTTCTGTGTAGTTGAGAAAGGACTAGGAAAGGCAATAACATTTGTTTAGACTTACCTAAACAGATACAATTAAATTAGTTTAATTGTGTCATTGATTCAGCAAATAATTGTATCATTGTCACTTCAGTAGAATGATCTCTGCTTTGTTTCTAGAAGAATCTAGGCAGAAATTTTAAGTTAGAAAATACCTGGTTTTCAAGTTAAATTGTTACTTAGCTCTTTTCCTAAGGTGACAGATTATAGTGACTAAACTTATTAATATATGCCAAAATAATAAACATATTTTAAACCAAAATTCAAATTCAAAATAATGTATTTCTCCTGTATCTATTTGATGATACGGAAGTATAAGTAGCAAATATAAAGTTTTTGTCCATTTCTTATTTTATAGCAATTACACAGTGTTAGAGAATAAAAGGCATTTTATTTCAGAAGTGATATTTTTTATTACATTTTAGAATTTAAGTAAAAGATTTTAAGTGCTATTTTTTTAACAAGCTTAATTTTTTTGTTATAAAGGAATCGAGGTAGTCTGGGTTAAAGAATAGTCAGATAATTTGTGAAATTAAGATTAAAAGGATTAAAAGCAATCATGCAAAATTATTAACATTAGAGAAAATACCTAGACATGTAAATTCTGCCCTGGAATGAGGGTTATATTATCATTGTAGTATACTAATTTCTGAATTTTAACAACTCATATCTAAATTTTAGAATATTTGAAAGTAACTATGTATCAGACTTCACAGGGGGTGCTGCTACAAAAACTACAAATACAATCATTTGTTTTTCATACAGTTGATCAACAATCTTCTTTTTAATCAGTTGAGTCGTCATTTTAGAACCAAGATAGGAGTCAATATCTAAGAAAACAATTTCTCAGAGTTTTGTTTAGTTGGACAAAGGCAAAAAGCTCTCAAAGTTCCAGTTAATACACATGGGGCAGGACAGCAATATAATGGTACATGCTAAAACAGGGTAACTGGGGATATCTTGTCTGTCCTGATGAAATCAATAGAGGTAAGCCAGGTATAGAATCCCTATGGCCTGCAGATATGTAATTTGTGCTGTTTCTGATTTGAAACTGGAGTAAATTTTTAATTTATGATTTAAAAGATTGAATTCACCTTTGAACAGCTTAGGTAAATTAGATTGCCCCCAAGTCACACTTGAAAAGCACCACAACTGCCACCATCAGTTTCAATTTGTAAAATGGAGCCAATGAAATAGTCGCTAGAGGCATATTAACACACCTAGTCTTTAAATATGCATAAATAAGAACCACCAGCACCTCCAGCAGGCAAATTAATTTCAAAGTGCAAGGATTTCTATTGAGAATTCTCTGTTCAAAAGTTCAACTCAGCAATGCTAGCAGGACTGCACTAATGAATCAAGTCTAAAACCAAGTTAGAAATTAAAGAGAGACATTTTTTTTTTTTTTGCTATGGGTATTATTTCATTGTGCAAAGTACCTGGAAGCCACTGAAATGTGTTTCTTTAGAAGATAGTGAGTTGAACCTTTTGATATGAGACTGTTCTACTTAACATGCCAAACAAACCCAAAGAGGATCATATAATTTAAAGTCTTAACTTCTTTCCCTTCTGAAAATATCAATTGCAAAGAGATCTAAAAGACAGCAATTAAGTCTATAGACTCTTATGAAATTAGTTCTAGAAATCAAATTCTTTATAGTAACTCTAAAAGGCAAACCTTATCTTAACTGGAAAAACTGACTGAACATAATTTTTTAAATCTCATAAGTCTATTACTTGTGCTATATAGTGTATTAAGTAAACCCATTTAAAGTGAACACTTTAAGTTCCTTAAGCCAATGTTTTTACAAGTTCATGACCATGATAAAATATATTGCTTTTCAGAATAAATATTTTTATGCCTATCATAACTGTTCTACCAATTAAATTACACCAACATTTATAGGACACATTTCTGAAGAAACAAAAACTGTGCTTAATGCTTGTAGTGACACCTACTGGTAATAAGGCACAGCTAATTCTTAAAGATATTTTAAAATTTCCATAGTCTATACTTTTATTCTCAGGTCCTGAATCTACTATCCTCAGCAAATTTTTGCTTCTCATAAATTAAATCATTTCAGTAGCTTTTAGAGTAACAGATATATATCAGTAACAATTTCTTTTAGAAAGTAAGGATTTGGCATGCAATCACTAGTCTTATTTTCGTTGAATATAAATTTAAGAAAAAACCACTCTTCTGGTTGGTAACAGATTGTCACAAATCACTTCATTTATGCTCATACAAAACCAGATGTTTCTTCTTAACCAAGACACCCACGAGAGATGGTGTTTCTGACAAATTGAGGAGGGAAAAAAAAGACTAGAAGGCTTTTAGATGAATTGCAGATTTATAGTATGGCACAAAACCATTATTTCTGAGAGCTTCTAGATTTGATCTATATATTCCACATGGTATTCTTTAAGACTTTGACTCTAAATTCTTCCTAAATACTATTACTCTCTTTTCATTCTTTGTATAAATTGAAAATAGATTTTATTTGGAGGTACTGAGGAAAAGGAGGGGTAGGATAAGAAAGAGAGAGTAATGAGTTCAAGAGAGGACATGGATTCTCCAAAGTTTAAGAGAGCTCAGGTACACACCCAGTGTAAAAGTTCACATTTCAAGAGAGAAGATGCTGGTAATATATGCATGTGGGCATTATTTGCCTTGGTCCAAGAACTACACCGGGGCCCTTCTACATTCTGACCACATTTTTCATAAGCCAACTAATAGGGTTAGTATTCATTCTCAAGAAGACTTGTTGGTAGATACTGTAACCTCAGATAAAGAAATTGGCTCTCAGAGAAGTCAGATGCTTTGGCCAAGGCAATGTACCTTGACCAAGTTAGGAATCTAAACAACATCTATCTTATGTTCCAAATATCTTCTCTCATCGTGACACAAACATTTTATATTTGTAATTTCTATACATTCTTTGTACACTACTGACCAAGGTTCTGTCCTCAAGTACCCAATATGGTCCCCTAAGCAATACATGGGCAATTCCTGAATACAAAACCAGGAGTCAGCTCTGAACACGGCTGGGTGTGGCCACAAAATAAATGCATTCCATTCTCTGTAATATCTTTCTAGCTAGTAAGCACTTCTTCCATGAGCTCCAAAAATGTTCTAATTTTTACCCAAACATTAAATGTTTCTGTGCATAATGAATCTATTGTAATTTAGCTGACAGCATCATAAAGATTCTGAATATCAAGCCTGTCTTTGTGGCTCCAAATTGCTAATTCACCCAAAGAGCCTTTTAAAAACTGCCAATCTGTTTAATGCAATGATGATGGATTCGTGCCACAATACATTTTTCAAACCTCATAGAATATATAGCACCAAAAAGAGTTCTAATATACCCCAATAACTTTGAGTGATAATAGTATGCCACTCTAGGCTATTGATTCTTATAATTGTACTTGTGATTCCAAATGTAACGGGAGCAATTGTGTGTTGTTTGGAGAGTTATGTAGAGTAGTGGACTACATCAAAGTAATCACTGTTGGGGGTTGGTTGTATGGAGCTTGCTTTGCAAGCAGCGAACCCAGCTTCAATGTCCAGCATCCCATATAGTTCTGTAAACACTGCCAGGATTAACTCCTGAGCAGAGAGTCATGGTCATTGCTGGAGGTGGTAGGCAAAAATTAAGAACTAAAACAAACCAACAACAAAATATAACTCACTATACTTTTTACTGAAAGCTGTTTTAAATTCATTAATCAGAAAAGAACAAATTCCCAATGCCTAGCCCCATCTCAGACAATTAATTCAGAACCTTGTATTCATTTCTTTTGAGAATTCTCCCAATGTCTCTAATGTGCAACCTTGGCTGAAAACTGCTATGCTTGTGTGTCCTGTGCATCTGACGTGTCTCAGAGTCTTGTGTCATCCTGAATCTTAAACATGCTGTAATCATCTTCCTGACAGTTCCTCAGTACAAACTCTAAAATTACAATGACATGTTATATAAACATATATATTAAGTACATGACCTAGTAAGTGAACAAGTCTGCACCTAAAAGCATAGCATAAGCACCTATCTCTTGTCTGACTCTGTTCCAAAGTATGCAGCTTTTCTAATTTTTTGTGTTCCCTCTAAGATAGCCAATTCACTATAGTGTTGAGTTCTGTCTTCTAAGTCATCCCTGAATGCCTATACCTTCTTATTTAATTTTTAGTATCCTCTTTCATTATCTACTTCCATACATATTTATAGAAATCAACAATTTCCTCTAGAGCTGCCAAGAAACTATGCTGTTGCTTCCAAGGTTTACTCCAACAGTATGTGTTAACTCCAACCTTCATTAACATGGTGGTGAACTTGGGCAAGAAATGATCTCCAAAGTCATTCAACACTCTCTCTCTCTCTCTCTCTCACACACACACACACACACATATTAGCTCTTAGGAATAAGCAAGCATTTTTTATTATTTTGTACTTTTGTAGTAAGATTTACAAGTACAATTCAATAATGATATTACTGTATTTGTTTTTATTTCTATTTATAATTTTTATTTCTCTAGAAGCCATATTAAATGATAATTTATTCTCTAATTTAAGAATTAAATATACCATTAATCTACATCATATTTGGCAAAGTTTTCAAATTGCTGTATCAGCCGCCAAGAGGCTTAAAATACATTCTGTCATAACCACGGATGTATTATTTTGAAGTGAATTGGCCAAGATAATTCAGAAAATATTTCAATTGTTTTAGGAATGCTCTACTAAAGTAAATTGGGTCTATTTATCATCTACGCCAACCAACTAATATTCAAAGAGCACTTTTGTATTCTATAATAGTTTATGAGGAATAGTCTAACCCATTTCAGCCTAACACCCTAGTTCACTTAGAGCTTTGTAATTCCTGCCTGAGCAGGAGAAAATAAAGAGAAGTTCAACTCAATTTGATATAAATAGTCAGACTTTGGATCAGATAGTGGCGCATTTAATGTGATCAGGATTGTCTTTTATATACGTTTACTAGCTATTAATATTTTGAATTGGAATGGTTCAGTCAGACAGACCAGATGTTTGTTTTTGTCTGCTTGGAGCTGTGATTATTTAAATACAACCTTTAGAAAAGGTCTAATGAAAACTTGCTGTGGTGATGAAAGTTCCTGCAGCGCTTCCAGAGTTGCATTACTTTATTTTAATTTCAGGCTGATGTCAGGATGCTGGTTAGGGACCATTATGCCAATTTATAAAACATTTTCTATGTGCCTAATTTGGTATATATTTCAATGCATATATATATGTGTGTATGTATACACACAAATGTTTGTGTTTGTTTTCTAAGGTATTTCAAGCAAGCTTTGAAACATTGAAACCATCTGATTTGCATTTTTCAACAAGAGGCAACATTTGTATTTATTTATGGAAACATTTTTGGCAAAAGACTTTCTATTAAATTATAATAGAAAGCTTTCTCTATCACCCTGGGGGACCTGGCAATCAGCCTACCTCCTACCCAGATCAGTCTTCTCCACCTACCTCAGGTTTCTCCCACCCACTAGATGCATAACTTACGATTGAAGCCTTGCCCCAAGCTGGTATTGAGAAAAAAAATAAATATCTGAATAAGACCAGGTGTTCTAATGTGACTGTGATTCCCAAAAACTATGAGGTCTCTTCAGAACCTACAAATAGACTGGCATTTAGGCGACACTAGATTCTTTTTCTTGCTATAGAAACAGAAATGTTTTTTAACTTTATATTTTAAAATTTAATAGTATTAACATCTGAAACATGATTGAAGGGCTGAAGATATAATTCACAAAAAGTTGATCCTGATTTGATCCCCACAGTGCATTTGGGTTCCAGAGCACTTCAGGAGAAGCACAGAACCAACAGTTCTGAACACCAGCAAGTGTGATCCAAAAGGCAATTCTCCCTAATTGAATATAATTAATTATCACTAAGATGAAGATAAAATGATGAGATTTATTTTCTAGTCAGTATCATCACTAAGATAGATGTGTCCACTTCTTGAAACTCACATTATTACTAAAACACAAATAGGTGATAATTATTGTGATTCCCACTTCATAAATGATAAATCTGAATATTGAAATATTAAGTAATACTGCAATATTAAAGTTTTTGACCAAGATCGCACAAATAGAAAGAGGCAAAATAGCAACTCTATTTTTAAAATTTAAACACCATGATTACAAAGTTATTTACGATAGTTTCAGTCTTTTTTGGCTTTTTTTTTTGGGAGGGGCACAACCCAAGACACTCAGGGGTTATTCCTGAACATGCTCTCAGAAATCACTCCAGGCTTAGGGGACCATATGAGATGCTGGGGATCAAACCGATGTCCATCCTAGGTCTATTGCTCTGGCCCCCAGTTTCAGTTTATAAGGTACATCACCCATTACCCATGAATGTTTCCCACCACCAATGTCCCTGGTTTCTCTCCCACCCTCCCTGCCTGCCTCTGGGGCAGACCTTTTGCATTTGCTCTTCTTGTTCTCTCTCTGCTTTTCTTCCCTTTTAAACACTGTGGCTTTCACTATTGTTAATGAAGGATTATTGTGTGTATCATTTTATTTCCATTTAAAACACAGTTATTGTCCCAAGTAATCAGTTTCAACTATCATTCTCACAGTGATCACGTCTCTGCCCTAAGTGCACTGCTCCACTATTTATGACAAGCTGCTAACCATGTACTGGTCCTCCCGACTCTTCTCTCTATTGTCTCTGGATATTAACACCACATTATCACATATTTTTCTTATATCCCATAAATGAGTGACATTATTCATCTATCCCTCTCCTTCAGACTCATTTCACTTAGCCTAATACTCTCCATATACATCAATGAATAAGCAAATTTCATGACTGAATTTGTCCTAACAACTCCATAGTATTTCATTGTGTAGATGTACCATAGTTTCTTTAGCCAATCCGCTGTTCTTGGGCCCTTGGGTTATTCTTACATTCTTGCTATTGTAAATAGTGCTGCAACAAACATACACATGCAGAGGGTTTTTCTGCAACTCTTAACTAGGAATGTCTAATGTAAAATCTGTGTTCTTACCCAATATACTACAATAATAACATCTTTTTATAACTGTAATGTAGTAAAGAGGGGAGATCTAGATCACATTTGGCCTTAGAATATGTGAGAGGAATAGAGAAGGAAAGAATCAAGGAGCAGTGGGAAGGAAGAAGATGGCAATGGTGGAACAGAGGTCAGGGTTTTTGTTCTACTGCTGATGTAAGACACTGGTACAGCAATCTAGCCAAAGTACCAACTCAGCAACACTGAGGACATTTTCAAAGAAAAATAAAGTTATATAGAAAAGAATAAAAAGGTAGACATGTCAGTATATTCTAAAATTTGAAATAATTTTTAAACTTTCAAACATAAAAATCATTTGAACTCCTTAAATATTTACATTATTTAGCTTTTATTTAGGTAAGATAGCCTTATTTTATGCAAATTTATATTTTAGGGATACACTTTCATGCCTCTTCAAATCTATGTATGTATGTATGTGTGTATGTATGTATGTTTGTATATACCACACCACCACTCCCAAAGTTTCATTAGCCCTTCACTACACTTTATTGAATTCCTTCCCCACTGCCATGATGTGTGTGAAGTCTGAGAATACAGATTGGATTTAATTGGTTGAAATGACATTTTTTTCTTTGTTTTATTTGGGGGAGATTACTCATTCTGGGCTGTGCTCAGGGATACTCCTGGCTCTGCTCTCTGGGATAATTTCTGATAATCTGCAAAGTTTATATAGAGCTATACAGGGAATTTAATTAGTTCAGTCATGTGCAAGTTCCTTATTTGCTATATTCTTTTTCCAATCATTGTTGAAACAGATTTTAACTAAAAAGATTAAGTTCAAAACTAACATGGAAATTGTATTAAAATTATAAATTACTAAAAATTTACCTAAAAAAAAGCTAACTCAAAGAGATAGCTAGTAAAGTACAAAGCGAATAATATTAAGAGTAAAGTTAGAAAGTGATTGGGCAGAAGAAAGAATAGTTTTTAGGAATAGTTTAAACTTTTGAAAATTTGTGAATATTTATTTAAGTAGTCTTGTATTCTAAACTTCTCTCTTAGTACTCTATTTTCTGTTTCTTTTTTTTTTAATTTAAGCACCAGGATTACAAACATGATTATATTTGGGATACAGTCACAAATAGAACATCCCCCTTCACCAGTATAACATTCCCTTCTCCCAATACTCCCCTCCTTCCCAACACCATTCGAGACAGACATTCTACTACAGTTATTTGCTTTTAAGTTCTGTAAACTGTTTTTTTTTTCTTTAAAGGATTCATGTTAAAAAAAAAAAAAAAGACCCAATAGTAAAGGTGTGACAGTGGCAATTGTCGTTGTTTGCATAGGCCCAGAAAAATATGGGGAAAATGGGGAAAAAATTCTTGGCCTGATTACAAGAAGGCCTCACCCCAGAAGTTTATTGGCATAAGACCAACTCTGGGCTCCAGGCATACCAGTTGGTCCAACCCAAATCATTCTCCGTGGTCCCGGTGGAACCTTTTCACACTTTAGCTGCTGTTGGTATCAGGTTCTTATATTTAAAGATTCTGGATTCTATGCATTTCTTTCATCAAAGTCAGGCTGATGTGGAGCATCCTCTAGTTTCAGCACACCATTAGATGTGAAGCGATCTGCCCTGCAAGCAGGTTGTTGCTGAGATGTCTGGGTGTTGAGAGCACTCTTTGGAGTAAGTCAATGCCAGAGCAGTGGTAGGTCTTCCATGGTGGAGGTTTGAATCCTGGCAATGTTATAGACAATTGTGGTTGTTTCCATAGATGGTATCTATTGATCAGGGGTGTATGGACAATGCTCAGTCTTCTGAGGTCTAAGCCAAATCATTATGCCAATATTCAGGGTATAAGGCCTAACTGCATTACAAAATTTGTGTTACCATCTCTATTAGATAAGAACTTGTTTGCATATGTATTATTTTCCCATTTTAATGTGCCTATGCAAAAGAGACACGATACCATAAGATATTGCTGGTGTATTTTGGAGCCCATGGATCAAGTCCAACATTCCCCGTAACTTGGTTCAAACATGAATTCTATACAGAGATACTCTTCTACCAGTATTGCTTATAAAACAGATCTCAAAAGGGAAAAAGCAAACACACAATCAAATAAAAAAAAAACAGTGAGAAAAATTGTCACTATATAAGAGGATATTCAAAAAAGAGTTATAGATGTTAAGGGAATACATCTAAGATATACAAAGGAGATACATGTGTCCCTTTTATGTTTTAGAAATAGTCGAGGGGGAGGGTGTTTCTGAGACACCACTTTGGTCTGTTATTTGGCCATCTGGAGTCTGTAAACAACTCACAGCATCTCATATCAGGAAATATATTTAACTGGGGGCGTCTTGGAAACTGTTTATGGTAGCAAGCACAGGTACCCAGTGAAAGGGAGTTGGAAGATAGATAGATAGATAGATAGATAGATAGATAGATAGATAGATAGATAGATAGATAGATGGATGGATGGATGGATGGATGGATGGATGGATGGATGGATAGATAGATAGATAGATAGATAGATAGATAGATAGATAGATAGATAGATAGATAGATAGATAGATAGATAGATAGATAGAACCAGAGTTTTGGTTTCTTCTCAGGTGGAGAGTCCTTTTTTTTATATTGGGAGCTGGCTCTCAGTTAGCTTGAGAGAGGATAATAATCTGCTTCATAAAGAATGATGCGCTCATGGAGCCATGTTGTCCCTGTGTTGCCTGCTGAAGCTTCCAACTCCACAAGAGGCATTTGCATCCTTAATTGCATCCCCTCTCTGCTCCCTTCAGGAACAGGGAAGCCTGGGGTCTCCTTTAAACTGCTCCTCACCAGAACCCACTTGCTGGGACCCTCAGCAGACATCCCTGGGGACCGGGAGAAAGGAGAGAGAAGGCTGTGGGGGGTGGGGGCAGCCGAGGCTGCATCTTCCCCTAAGCTTGGCCAGAAAGCCTACCGCATGGAGCCATGTTATCCCGTGTTGTCTGCTGAAGCTTCTGACTCCCCGACTCCCTGAGAGGCATTTGCTTCCTAATTACTGGAAGCTGGAAGTTCACCAGTCTATTTTCTGTTTCAATAGGTGTTGTTGTTGTTGTTTCTTCTGTATATGACAATAGGATTAGGTGCCAGCTGGGAATGCTCAGTATGTATTTAGCTCTGGTTCCAGGCTCACGATCACCACTATCAGTGTTTGGAGACTAAAAACTGTACCAAGGATTGAACTAGGGTTATAGTTTAAGGCAAATACTTTAAAACCCTCTACTCTCTATCCAGCACCCATATTAACTGCAATAGGTTGTGATAAGTATTCATTTTCATTGATTTTCAGGTATTATATTTTTTACCCTTCTCCCAGGGGTATTGTTTTTTTATGTTTAATTTTATAGACAAAATAATCTTTTTGTCAAAGCATATCAGTAGCATATTTTTTATTCTCCATCAGCTTATGATTTCCCTTCTTCCTTTTATTATTTTTTGTTTGTATTTTTTGGTTTTTCAGCCACACCCAGTGACGCTCAGAGGTTACTTCTGGCTATGCGCTCAGAAATCCCTCCTGGCTTGGGGACCATATGAGATGCCGGGGGTCCATCCTACGGTAGTGCTTACAAGGCAGACCCCTTGCAGCTTGCACCATCACTCCGGCCCCATCCCTTTTTTTATATTTTAGTTTATTTCTTCATGTGATCTCAGCCTTCATAAATTCTTGCATAATTTCTTCTCAAAATATATGGTCTATTTTTGAGAATGTTCCATGAACACTTGAATATGAATTTCATTGTTTTGAGCAGATCTTTATGTGAATATAAAATACATCAATTTGCACAACATAAACCTTCCAAATCTGTCTTCTGAGTAATTAAATTTGTTCTATGGATAACAAAATATAATAGGTTTCCACCAACTCTGCTATCAGCAAGATTGAAAGAGAATTTAAGGTAGTACCGGACAGTATTTTGCTATTTTACATAAAATTTAATAACATTAGCTAAATGTTATTTTTATGTATCAGTACTTTAGTAGAGATTGCATAGCTGTTTAGATAATGTTTTGTGTTAATGGCCATTTTTTTTTACAATGCTAACCTTTGAATCCATAGCCAGGAATATATGTTTATATCTTTTTTTTTCAGTATTTGGGTCACACCCAGTGGTGTTCAGGGTTTATTCCTGGCTCTGCACTCAAAAGTCGCTCCTGGAAGTGTGGAAGACCATATGAGATGCTGGGATTCAACCGGGTTCCATCCTGTGCTTGCCATGTACAAAGCAAATGCTTTACCACTGTGCTATCACTGAAACCCTTTTTTCTTCTAATTATTTTTAATAATTATTTTTAAGTTATTTATGTATAAGCTTCCCACATCCTTTTTACAGTTTATTTACAGGCACTTAGTTCTTTTTGATGCAAATATAAATAAGTAGAAATTTATTTCCGAATGGTCTTTACAAAAATATTAGCTATATTTAATGAATCTGTAGCTGTGAGTCCAAGGCAAATGGCTTTGAAACCAGACACCCAAAGGGCTTATTTGCAGCATCTAATATCATGGAGAGAAAAAATCAGAGGTCAAGGGAAATTTTTTGGCATACCTTCCTTGAGTTTTATATTAGGAGTGAATGTAGGATGGTTGGGTAAGATTCTTATAAGAAACTATTATATTTAGTGAAGTAAGTCAGAGGGAGACAGACACAGAATAGTTTTGCTCATCTATGGGATTTAAGAAAAATAGAAGACATTATTGTAGTAACACCCAGATACAATAGAGATGAGGGCTGTAAGGACAGGCCCACTATATGAAGCTTACTACAAAGAGTTGTGAGTTCAGTTAGAGAAATAACTACACAGACAACTATCATGACAATGGTAGTGAGTGAGAAAAATCCAATGCCTGCCTTGAATACAGACAAGGGGTAAGGGAGGAAGGAGATGAGGGGCATTGGTGATGGGAATGGCACTGGTGAAGGGGTGTGTTCTTTTTTCATAACTGAAATCCAACTACAAACATGTTTGTAATCATGATGCTTAAATAAAGATATTACTTAAATAAAAAAAGATTCTGGAGTCAGGCCCTCTCTGGGTTCCAGGGCCATCACTGTTTATCTGCCCTTTGGATCCAGCCAGATAAGTGTCAGGGAGGAAATAGGAAACCTTGCTCCTTGGACCCTTCTGCCAAATGCAAGTGGGCTGGGTTTTTTTTTTGGGGGGGGGGGAGCGGGGGTAGGTCTTTTCCAGCATCCTTTCGAGTTCTAGTGCCATTGCTGAATCTTTGTTTCCTGGGGACAGTGAGGCCTGTGTCTAGGTAGGGAACAGAGAAGCTTCCGTCCTAATCCCCTCTACTAAGCTCAAAGGAACAGGGTCTCCTTTCCTCTCCAGACTTCCCTCAGTCTCCTTCTGGGTTCAAAGGCCATCACTGTTCATCTGCCTTTGAGGCCAGCCAGGTTGGTGCCAGGGAGGGAATGGGGTACCTCACACCGTAATCCCTTCCACCAAATGCAAACAGGGCTGTCTTTTTGCGTCTTTCCCAGCATCCTTCCTTCCTTCCTTCCTTCCTTCCTTCCTTCCTTCCTTCCTTCCTTCCTTCCTTCCTTCCTTCCTTCCTTCCTTCCTTCCTTCCTTCCTTTCCATCAGTCCTCATTTTTCCCAAACCACACTGATGTTAGTTTGCTTTCACAAATTCATTACAATTTATATCATAGACTTCCTGGCTTATTGACTGCAGCACTTCTTTGAACACCCTGAGAACTTAATACTTCAAACCACTAAATGCAAAATTCAATGGAGAACCTAAAGAAGACATCTACTGTGGGAGACACTGAGAGAACTCCTGACAAATTTTCAAGTCCACCTAAATACCTGAACCTTATAGATAAACCAACACTTAATGGTTTAGCAATGGAAATCAAGGAGTCACTAGCCTATAAAATTAAGAATTCTAAGATACACAATTCAACCAACTCAGAATGAGAGAATCCATACAAATAGAGCTGAAGGAACTACAAAGCTGTTAGCAAGACATAATAGTAGAATTACACAGGTGGAGAAATTTGAAGACACAGACATAGACAAACTAGAAGACAAATTACCAGCCAGCTGGGATAAAGAAGTAAAGAAAAAGGAAGGAGAGACAAAATCCTGGAAGAAAATGTAAGGTAATTAATGAACAAAGACAGGATTCCACAAAGGGTAGAAAAAGGGAAATGGGATGAATAAGTAGAGAAAGAGATAATAGCAGAGAACTTCTCCACTCACTGCAAAAAGATTTCTCTACATATCAAAGAGGAAAAAGGAGTGCCAAACATAACGGACCATAACAGAACAACATCAAGACATTTAACTATCCAAATGGCAACAAAACAAAGAGAGCAATCAATTCTTTAAAGCAGCAAGGGAGAAAAAACCCTCAAGTATAAAGGAAACAAAAAAAAACATAAGAATCAAACTATATCTTCCATTTGAAACAATCCAGGCAAGAAAAGAATGAAATGACATATTCAAACTATTGAATGAAAGAAACTTTTGACCTAGAGTTCACTACCCAGAAAAACTCTCCTTTACATTGGAAGAGGGTTACAAACATTCTCAGATAAAAAAGGACTCTCAATATTTGCGCCAGTCTAACCAACCCCAAATGAGCTACTCAACGAGCAATTACAGAAACCAAATCCCCAATTGTAACACCAACCCTACAGAATATAATGGCACAACAACACTTTCTGTCAATAGTTTTCCTAAATGTCAATTGATTAAACTCTCCTGTCATATACAGCTGTTAAGATTGAGTAGGGGTCCAATCAACTGATACTCATTGATATCAATAATAATGTTCTAATGCGTTATCAACAGAAACAGGTGCAGAATGTGTTTAGAAGCCATGGACTCACACTCCAGTACTCGCTATAAGTAGTTTTAATGACTTAATTTTACTATGTCTATAATAACTCCTTGATCTTTTTGTCCACACTATTACTTGGAGATATAGGTTAGTCACACCAGTTCCACATTGCAGCACTATACAATATTAGACTCAGAAGAAAGGGCTCATCATGATAATGTCAAAACAAAAATTCTAATCTATTCATTTTTACTTGATTGTGCCTGATAGTATAATCTAATGTTTATGTCCATAGATAGCTATGGAATATGAAACTGCATGCCATGAACTCCTGTTACAGAGCTCATTCATTTAATATCTTATTATATTCTGTTTTCAATTGTAGGTAGTTTACCATTAAGTCACAATGGTCATGATTTTTTTGCTTTTAAGAAAGGAAACTGGAATTTCAAGGCCTGCTAGACAATATTTAATGGTATAGACTCCTCTTACAGTGCTTATTACCATATCACTTAGTTTTCTAAACTTGAGAATTATGATTGTTTTTAAGAATGCTCTATATACAATCTAACACATGAAACCTTTCTTCAGTAATGTTTACCCTTCCCAAACATGATTGGCCTAGAAAAGGGAAACCTTTACATCTGACTTGCAGGATTTATATATTTTTATACATATTTATAATTTGTATTAATATATACTTATATATGCATATATATTCATATACAATATATTATATTACTATATGATTTAAATTATATTAATATAATTTAATTAAGTAATCCATTTATATTAATATATGATTTATAAATATATATTTATATAAGATATATATTTTTTTGGTTTTTGGGTCACACCTGGTGATGTTCAGGGGTTATTCCTGGCTATGCATTCAAAAATCGCTCCTGGCTTTGGGGACCATATGTGATGCCGGGGATTGAACCACAGTCCATCCTAGGCTAGCACAGGCAAAGTAGACACCTTACTGCTGCGTTTTATATTTTTTAAGCAAAATGTCCCATTTCACCTGGGTCAGCTTTTAAATTGCAACCCATGGGTCAAGCCTCAGTGTCTGTCTAGTGTGCGTATGAGTGTGTGTTGACCATTTTAATATCTGACTAATGTTCATCTGTAATATACTTAAAGTCTTTCTACGTTGTATTTTGTCCATCTCTCTATTATGTATAACCTCTCTTTCCCCCGTTCTCTTACTACCTTATAAATTATTTTCTTGCTCTTCATTCTTCATTGTTATTTCCCCCCATTTAACCCTTCTTACTCTCAGTTCTTTACTCTTCACACAGCAGAAAATTCCCAGCTGCCAACCAACTCCCAAAGTGAAAAAACAGATTCTCAGTCTGAGAAGAAGCTGACACTGACACTGCTGCTGATTTGTTCATCTTTTCTCCATCTCCCTTCACTGTGGACTGTTGTTCACTATCAGATTTGGTTTCTGAAAAGCACCCAGTTTGAGAACATTTTCTATGTGACTGCAGGGAGCCATTTTTTTAGACTCCACAAGGCTGACGCTGTGCTCAGGATTTTAATCCCTTTCCATACTATTTCAAAAGACTTAATGGAGACATGTATATCTCCTTTAAATATTTTAGATGTATTTCCTTAATTGGTATAGCATTATTGTTTATCTTTTTATGTAATATCAATTTCCCACATTTTTGGAAACTTTTTGGTAGGGAATTCTAGTAGATAAGTTTCTTTTCTTATTTAAACTTTACTGTATTTAAAGAGAAAGTATCACACATTGACAAAATTGATTATGATATATTTGTTTCCAGATAAGTGAGATCAAATTATTTTAAAAATCATAGAAAGGAATAAAAGAAAAGGAAAAGAGAGAAGTACAATAACAATAGAAAATCATATTATTCTAAAAAGGTGATTAAGTCATTGGCAGATTTAGTTAGCTCTTGTTACTGCCCATTCAGATATTTCATTTCTTTCTGAATATTGTGACTTCACTTATATATTGGCATCTAAATTGGTGTATTACTGTAGGTGTGACAGTTCTATACAAAAATGAAGTTGTTAAATGTGTGTGTTACTGTTGATACTGTGGCTTTTATGAGAAGTGTTTTAGGCAGCCAAGCCTCAATCAGGACCATGGGGATCAAGCCTCCTGTCCTGTTATGTAGTCTAGAGCCAAGATAAGTCCATGAGGCAGAGACAGCCACACTTGGTGAAGAGTTGGCTCCAATCTAAAGCATGGCAGCACCAGAGCAGAGAAGTGTGGGAGGGGAGAACTGAGCCTGGCTGAGGTCCAAAAATAGCAGGTATAAAGGTTCTGGACATTCTGGATATGGTCAGAAAGGGCAAATGTATAAGTCTGGGATAGAGGAACATAGGACATTTTTATAACAAGGGAGCATGGGTGCTGGAGGTGTGACTTGATTTGTGACTTGAGGTGCTTGATTGTGTGACTGTCAGGTTATTTGAAGGGGCTGGACCTGAATAGAACAAGGATGCAAATACTTCCTCCCAAACTGGATCAGGTTGCAAAGGTCCCTTATTCTTCTGTAGGGCCTCAGTCTAGAAGAAGTGACTTTGACTCATCTAGGTTGTACCAAGGTTTATTGGAGATGGGGAAGTATAAATGGAGGTTGATTATTGCCAGATGGAATCCCAAGTGACCAGCACTTGCCTTAGCCTCAATCCAGCCCCACCTTTGCTGGAGACAGCATGTTGGGCTTCCTTCTAATCTGGGCCAGCCACTCAGTGGCTGTGTATTCTTTGTGGGAGCTCCACTGTGGGTGTTATTCAGTCATTTCTTCCTAATTGATATCCCACCAGGCATCAGCCACCACAAGAAGCTTCATCTTTTCCACTGCATCTTTGAGATGCTGTTGAAATGGGTTTAGTGCCACTATTTGAATTGTTCCCTTCTCCTGAGATTTCAGGGCACAGAAAAACACATGCTCAAAGCATCTTGTGTCAGCTGACTAACCACAGTGGTTGGTTGATGTTATCTGCTCAAACCTGCATCCTCACTGTTGGAAAACACTGTAGGGTTCCAAGGAGTTTAGTAATCTCCAAAATGCAAAAATAAGTCCTGGGGCTTCCTCACAAATTCTCTGCACTAAAAAAATCAAGAAGAATATAGTCCTGTGGGAATCTCTGATCTCATTGTGATTCCTGTCCAGAAGCACCCCAGAATAGATGAAGAGCATTTTGGGAAAGGAGGAGAGAATAGCAAATTGGCAGAAGATGGCGTTGATAGTGCAGCCATGTGGCTTTGAAGTTTCTTTAGTTTTGAGTTCATGTTAGAACCAGGTTATAGGGATTGTTGGGCTTGTAATATTAGTCACTTGTGCACCAGTATTACCTTGTGGCATTTTCTTTTTGAATAGGCACAATAAACTGGGGAAATCTTGCATGTGCAAACAAGTTCTTATCTAGTAGAGATAGGAACACATAACTTTTATACTGCAGTGGAGCATTACACCCTGAATACTTGTCATAGTGACTTGGCTTAGGATTCAGAAGATAGGACATTGACCATTCACCCCTGAACCTTGGATCCCATCTAAGGAAACAACCCCAGTTTTCTACATCAACACCAGAATTGGACTTCTACGAGGGAAGGCCCTACTGCTATCCTGGCATTGACTTACTACTCCAGAGTAGGTTCTTATGATACCCTGGTGACTTGGTAATAACAACAACCTGCTTTAAAGGCAGAGTTCTCTACACTGCAACCTAATGGTGAGATGAAACCAGAAGATGTTCCATGTCACTCTAATTTAGATATATGTAGGATCTGGTATAGAAACCAGGATCACTAACTATAGAAACCTGACAGCAACAACCTTGATAGTGAAGAGTTTTTTTACTGGGACCACAGAGAAAGACTTTGGGGTTGGACAACTTAGTATGCCTGGAGCCTGGAGTTGGTCTCATGCTAGGATACTTCATGTGTAAGATCTCCCCATTTTTAGGCCAAAGGTTTTTCCTTTCTATTTCCCCCATATTTTGTTGTGCCTATGCAAACAACAACTGCCACACAGACACCTTTTTATTGCATTTTTATTTTTATATTTAAAGAAAAGCTTACTAAACTTTCTGCTATTGTATTAATAACTATTGGAGATGTAACAATTTTCACAAATATACTTGTTACTGAATTTTTCCTCTTAAATTTTTCTTCTTATTTATTTTAATTTTAATTTTATATTTTATTTCTTTTTTAATAACTTTGATTTTCCACATCTTGAAACAAATATATTATGATCAGTTATGTCAACTGTGATGAATTTTCTTTAAATAAAATAATAAAAATATATATTCTTGTAAGACTAGAGGTGATAGCTCAAGAAAAAATTATTAGAGCAAATCTTGCAAGTTGCTTGACATCTGACAAATATACTAACAGGACTTGGCTTAGGAAAATATTGCTTAAGCAATGAAATCATATTCCCTAATATAAAGCACAAAAATAATTTTTCTCACCAATTTAAAATTTGCCACCACATGAGAAAAACTAAGAATTTGTACTTCCAAGAAATCTCACTTTATCAAAGTCATAGTGAGGATAATAAATATGAGAGAGTAAAAAATTGGCCATTTCTTGTCTAAGAATGAGTTAAATGTGCTATTTATAGCAACACAATGCTTATTGGATATGTGATTTATATTCTATCAAAACATGACTTTTTAACAAGTTCTAATTTTTTCATTTTGCAAGTATGTAAGAAAACACCAATTGTGAAAGCTTGCAGAAAAGAGAAGAATGACAGATATTTATGAATTGTTCATTTTATGTCCAGTTATAGACTACAGAAAAAGAATTAAAAAAAACTTAAGTTAACAAAGAATTTCAGTGGGACAGAGAGATATACAATGAATAAGACATTTGCCTTGCATTCGGTCAACCAGGTTTCAATCCCCAGCACTACATAAGGCCAGTCCCCTGAACAGTGTGCAAGGAGTGATCCCTAAGTATAAAACTACAAGTAAGCCCTGAGAACTATTGAATATGGCTAACCATTTAAGAAAAAAAAAAAGAACTCAAAGTAACTGGAGATGTAACAGAGGTCAAATACTTGCCTTGCATGTGATTAAGGTTCTATCTCCAGCACCAAGTATTGTCTCCCCAAGCACTGGCAGAAACAATCTCTGGGTACAGAGCCAGGACACTACCATATTTGTACCCCCAAAAATATAGCAACAAAGCACAAGAACAATTAATAACCTTTTGATTTTTCTTATAACCTAAAATGCTTGCCGGTATAATACTTAGTAGGGCTTTTACTGTAATATTGTATGCCTTAAACTCAACTATAAATAATGTTGTAAATCATCACAGTGCTTTAAGAAAAATATTTTTTAAATTGCGGGTGTAAATACATGCTAGTTGATTGACTTTCTATTTATATTTCTAGATTTTTAGTCATTTTCTATTGCTTAAGTTAGTGGTAAATGCGATTTCTTAGTTATAATTTATTGTTTCTTGAGATCTTTATTTATATTTACTCTTCAAAGTAAATTAAGCAAACTTTCTAAGAATTGTTTCAGATCTTATTGAACCATCTGCCAAATTAATTTTTACTTATCAAGCTCCTTTGTTTATTCTTTTGAGATGCTACACTCATTTGATCAGATTTATTATTTTTCTCAGAGAAACACAGATTGAGTCTTAACAGATGTTCAGATGTTTTAATTTTCAGAGTCTGCTATTCCCACTTGGCTTTAATGGGTTCATTCAGTAATGCTGGTTTTTTGCAACAGTCTATGTTCTCACACATTTTTTAAGCTCTAAATTACAAAAGAATACTGGAAAGGAGAGTTTGTAGGAAAGTTGAGGAATATAACTAGGGCTACAGGTCGTGTCTTGCCATGAAGAACTCAGTTCAATTCTTATTAATTTATTTTATCTATGAAAATGCCAGTATAAATACTGAGCATAGAGCCAGCCCTGAACACAGCCAAGTGTACACTAAAAACATATAAATAAAGGACTGAAATAAGGAGGGAAAGGATGAAGGGAAGGGGAAAGGGAGGGAGGGGAGAAAAGAAAGAAGGGAGGGAGAAAGGAAGAAAAATGGAAGGAAGGGAGGAATGGAGGTAGCAAGAAAAAGGGAGGGAGGAGAGAAGGACCAAGAAGGGAGGGAGGGAGGAAGGAAGGGTGGAAGAAAGAAGGAAGGGAGGGGGGAGGAAGGAAGGGAGCATCCTAAGGTAGTCACAGAGGGGAAATGTGATCATATACAAAATTACAGTGTTTAATAAGGAAAGTGGAAGAACCTCATACTAAAATCCAGAATGTATAGTCATGTGAAGTTAAGTGGTGGAAAGGAGCATCATCTTTCAGCAAAACTTCACCCCTATTGAGGAAACAAATACTACCTCTCCCTCCTTTTTGTCCCCTTTATTTCCTGCCAGCCACTTTTTTGGGTCAAAATAACTATTAGAAGACATGAAAGTTCTAAAGACTGAAAGTTTCAGGAAAGTGTCCGACATCACATTAACAGGTTAAATCAGATAGAGTTCTTGATATGACCGAAATTTCTTTTTATTTATTTATTTATTTATTTATTTATTTATTTATTTTTGTGGTTTTTGGGTCACACCCGGCAGTGCTCAGGGGTTACTCCTGGCTCCATGCTCAGAAATTGCTCCTGGCAGGCACGGGGGACCATATGGGGCACCGGGATTCGAACCGATGACCTTTTGCATGAAAGGCAAACGCCTTACCTACATGCTATCTCCCGGGCCCCTTATTTATTCATTTTTCAAATAATTTTTATTTTAATCATAGTGGATTACATATCGTTGACAATAATATTTTAGGTACATATTAATATAAAACCAGGGGAATTCCCATCACCTAATTGTCCTCCCTCCACCTCTGTTCCCGTCCTACTTCCCATATCCTCTTCCCTCACCCCCAGGACTGCTAGATTAAGTGGTCCACTCTGTGCCTGGCTTACTACTTAGTAAGACCGGAATTTCTAATGAACACAGTAGTCTATAAAAATTATACTGTTTCTCCCTATTCTCAAAAGTATTATTTATATCATCAAAAGGGAAAAAGTATTCCAATCTCTGTGGTATAAGAAATTATATACATATATTCACATATACCAGATTATTGCTACTGATAAATATATATATATATTTTTTGTTGTTGTTGTTTTTCTTTTTTTGGGGGGGGGCACACCCGGCAGTGCTCAGGGGTTACTCCTGGCTGTCTGCTCAGAAAAATCTCCTGGCAGGCATGGGGAACCATATGGGACACCAGGATTCGAAACAACCACCTTTGGTCCTGGAATGGCTGCTTGCAAGGCAAATGCCGCTGTGCTATCTCTCCTGGCCCACTGATAAATATTTTAAAAATAACTGCTAAAGCTTCTCCTACATATGTCTATGTATTTTGATTGTCCTTTTTATCTTTCTTTATTAGGATCAAATGATCTTTTTATTCAGTGGTACAACATTCAAATTATTCTAGGTATTTTAAGAAAAAATAATTACAAGGTATTTAAAAACATATACTTTATATAAATTAGCATGTATTGTCATTAATTTTAGCATACTTTAATTCAATTATATAAGAAAAGATTGCACATTTATCCAGAAAGAATACAGAAGTTAAGAAGTTTATCTTTGGCGCACATGTGCTGCATTGGGCCACACACAGTTTGCCTACATCTCCCTTCTGGAGGAGTGTATCTTCATGTGTTACTGTTTTAACTCTGGGACCAGTATTGGGTCTCTCTCCACCTCTAAAGGATTCCCTGCTTTCAGTTGAAGGCATTACTTTCTCTTTCTTTTTATCTTCTTCCTCAGTACCTTCAAATAAAACTTGTTTTAACTCCTTTCTTCCCCCCCTCCCAAATATTCGTCATCTATGTGGTCAACCCCAGCTTAAATACTTTCACTGCATGTGATCCCTGGAGCACAGTCAAGGGAATATAAAGCCAGGAATTGTCCCTGAGCATGGATAATTAAATGTGAACCCCTAAAATATTGTCCATTACAAAAATATAAAGCAAATTTGAAATGTTTTATATACTTGAATGGCAAAAATATTAAATACACAACATATCTTCCGACAAGGACTAGTTAATCCTATTAGTTAACCGAATATACACATACCATAGAAAAGTCCAAGTCTCAGAAGTTAGTACAATGTTTAGAGTCACAAAATCAGTAAATTCAGTGGTATATTAAAATGTAGTCTCTGATTTAAAGTCCATATCATAACTACCTATTGATGATCTTACATAGACTTACTTAGTCAACTGTAATCCACTGCTTAGCTGCTCAAGATTTGTTTTTGAAGAAAATCTGCTTATAGAGCACTCCTCTAAACTTCTGGCTCTTATTTTTAGATTGTGCTAAGACATAATTTTCTTACTCTCCATCTTCAAATACAGGAAAACTCATTAACAAAAAAGAGATAACTTTGCTACCTAAGCCCCAAAAGATCTTCCTATTTTTCTTTGTTTTTTCATAGTGGCCTTCAGATGCAACTTTATTTTCATCTAGAGATAGGCATTTATCTTCATCAGAATCATCAAAAAATGTAGCTGCCTAAAAACATTCATGATGAAACCTAACTATTCTTTTATGTGCACAACAGGTAATGGCTGCATTTTAAAGAGTGTTGTCTGGACCATGCCCAGAATTGTGTTGGGAGCTGTGTGAAAAGAACTGTGTTAACAAATGTCCATGTTTCACATCCTTTTATCTCTGCTCTGTGTTTTGAACTTACAAGTACTGGTGTACACATATCTGGCATCACTGTAGCCACTACACATGTGGATTCTGTCACAGACTTAGATATTAAAGGAATGCAAGGAGATATACACTGGCTGACAGCTGGGATTACTAAAACAACAATGACAGCATTTGCTAAAAAAGTTAACCATAGGAGTTTCTCACCAGATTTTTCTTCCTTGTTGTTTGCAATCCTCTGTCTGATGACAGGAAGCGTTGGAAATCTCTGTTCCTGATGGGATTCAGTGCTTGGACCCATATATGGTGGATTAGCTTCAGATTTTTCCTGGAAAGGTTTCTTGGCTAGTTCTGGGAAGGTTCCACTACATAATGCAATTTCTTACAAAGCTCATCCATTTTTTTTTAATAGCTATTTTTCTTTTTATAATTGATTAATTAATTTTATTTATGTTTTTTAGGTCACATCCAGCAGTGCTAAGGGTTACTCCTGGCTCTGTGCTCAGAAGTTGCTTCTGGCAGGCTCAGGAACCATATGAGATGGACCAGGGTACGTCTTGTGTTGGCTGCGTGCAAGGCAAAAAAGCCTTACCACTGTGCTATACCTTTGACTCCTTTAATAGCTATTTTTCTTTTTTTTATTATCTTTATTTAAACACCGTGGTTACAAATATAATTGTACTTGTATGATTACAGTCATGCAAAGAACACCCCCCTTCCCCAGTGCAGTATTCCCACCACCAATTACCCAGAACTACCTACCCCCCATACCACCCATACCTGTACACATGACAGGCTTTCTT
>PVKC010005594.1:9862-32959 GCA_004027635.1 Crocidura indochinensis | reverse complement strand
TCCCATATTGGTGCCTTGAGCCCGATCAGGAGTGATTCTTGAGTACGGAAACAGGAGTAACCCCTGAGTATCACTGGGTGTGGGCCAAATTTCCCCTTCCACTCCCCCCAAAAAAGAAAAGAAAAACCCTTGCACTTTGGATATAGAGTCATTATTTTAATACCCAAATTAATTAACTTTGAAAAGGCGATTTAGCCATAAGCGATTATTTACCTTTTATTTAAAAATTAGATAGTCCTTTAAATGAATAATTTAATGATTATAATTTAAATTTTTCTTAATCCTAGGTGCTTATTATTATTCAGTTGCATATTTTCTGTTATTTATATATGGTGGATGCAGCTGTGCAAAATAATGAGGACTTTTTTTTTTTCATTATTATGATAATCTAGAACTGGAGAGGTACTATAGGAGTTAAAGAAAGCACTTGTCTTGCATTTGGCTGACTGATTCAGCCTCCAGTGTCGCTAATGGTTTCCTAAACACAACCAAGAGTGATGCCTGAGCACAGAGCTAGAAGTAAGTCCTGAAACCACAGGTTATGGTTTTTAATACCCCCACCCAAAAGGAAAGAGAACTTTGCTGTCTATTATAAAGGAAGAATGCAGATTAGTTTATAGAGTAATTGAGTAAGTAACAGTTTGTAGAGTAAGTAAAAAGATAAAAAGGGGACAGTCATGTATAATACAAGTATATATATTTTCTTCAGTGTAGATAAAATTAATTATGTGTAAGGATAAAAATTATTACTTGGTGTGTGTGTTTGTGCATGGGTGGGGGGGTCTCAGCAGATGACATAGTATAGGAGGGAGTTTTAAACTGTATGTTTAAAACATGTTTTAAACATGTTTGCGCTTTATATTTGAACCACTTGATTATTACTTAAACAACTAGACAAATAGCTAAAATAAAATGTAATCTGTTTTAAAAGAACATGTGATACTGAATTATACTTGAAGAAAAAGTCAGTTGAGCTGGTGTGTTAGCTTAATGGGAAAGAACACAGGCTTGGATTTGGTCTTCAACTCTACATGGTCCACAAGCATTGCAAATATCAATACCCAAGCACTGAGCTGGAAGTGATGTGATCCAAAATTAAATTTTAAAGGAAAGGGAGGAAAAAGGCAATAAATAGAAACCTATTTTTAACAGTATATTTGGAGATTAATATATATAAAAATCACATGCAAGCCTTGCTAAAACTATTACTTTCAAAAGTATAAAGACAAGTCATACTCCTTTAAAAGTAGACAGAACACATATTACAAAAGCTGGGCTAGAGAAGGGCTAGGGTGTTTTCCTAGAAATGCTGCCATTCTGTGTTCAATCAATTCAGTAACTTTCTTGAGTGATCCCTTAGCACTGACTCCTTAATCAGGAGTCAACACTGAGTGGCACCTAGTGTGGCCCCAAAATGTAAAAGATTAAAATGAAATTCTTGATGTAGGTTGTTTGAATTTCAGTGCTTTGAGTGTTTTCTACATTTCATGGACCTCTGTGTTTGCTTCTTTCATTCGATTTGAGACATGATGGGCTATTATTTTTAAAATATGGTTTCTGTGCCATTTTTCCTCTTCAACTCTGGCCTTCCTTTAACTCTTGCTGCTTTTGGTGGTATCTGTTTCTCTTAGAGGTTTTTTTTCCCTAAGTCTTATTTCTTTCTTTCCCTTTGTATCATTGCTGTGCTTTCTGCTTCAATTTCTGATATTCTTTCATCTGTGTAATTGAATCTGTTTGTTATCTTTTCCATATTAGATAAAATATCCTTCAGTTCCCTCTTTCTACCCAGCATGTCTCTGAAATATTTGAATCCCTTCACTCAATTTGGTAGTTTTCTTCTTGTAACTCTTTATGATGCCCATATCTGCTTCTCTGTTTTTAGTTGATATTCTCAAGAATTACAATGTTTTATTATTATGATTTCTCTCATCCTTTGTCTGTTACCTCTTACAATTCTGTGTGTTTGTTTGGTTATAGAATTTTCTTTTTTTTTTTTTTTTTGGTTTTAGGGCCACACCCGGTGACGCTCAGGGGTTACTCCTGGCTATGTGCTCAGAAGTCGCTCCTGGCTTGGGGGACCATATGGGAAACCGGGGGATCAAACTGCGATCCATCATAGGCTAGCACAGGCAAGGCTTACTTCCAGCACCGCCCGGCCCCTGGTTATAGAATTTTCTTACTAATTAGAGATTAGCTTCTCCTTTTCCCTGCAGATGGTGCTACAGCATTATTGTTGAAATTTCCTTAGGTTCTGTACTGTGACCTAGAGGGGATCATCATGAAGACAAGAAAAACTAGATCTCTGTATTATAATATTGTTAGTTGGGCATGGGTAAAGAGCAACCAAAGGGAAAATGCCACTTTGCTCTTTCACAGAATAACCACTTCAGTGTCCTATGTCTGCTAACAATCTGCTTCATAGTCTCCACATCTGGGTCATCTCTATATGCTGTGTTATTCCCTATGCATGGGAATAGTACCCTGCTAATCCAACTATACCTATATTTGTCCAACTTTAAAATAGCAGTATATTCTTTATGTAGGGTTGAAAATGAACCTCCTCCTTCCAGGCCAAGTGGATGTACCCATAGTAATGATGCTGGAGGGTACTGTACTTCTCAGTGATCTCTTCCCAGTCCATGACTTCGTTCTAGTTCCATGAGTCCTGTGATCACGCACCCTCACAGAGAGGCATGCATGGTCTCTCAAGCAAACAAGGATGTGCGTAGGTGAGGCTCTTTTTCTGTGTTATGTAGTTGATTTCTGATTGTACTTTATCAGGGAACATTGTTTGCTAGCATCTAACTTGTTCCCAGAAGTCCCCAGGAGATATAGAGTAGTTTTATTTTTAATTTTTTGGGAAACTTCCAAACTGCTTTTCATGAGAGCTATATCAGTTTATAGTCACAATAACAGTCTCAAAGTTCCTTAAGCTAATACCTCTTCTGTTTGATAAGAACCATTCTAACAGACTGGTGGTAATATTTTATTATCAAGTGCAAATTTTGATTTGCATTTCCCAGTAATTGCCATTGAACATATTTTATGTGCCTCTCAAAACTTTAGGCTTTGTGAACTTCATACAGTATTATAAATTTTTTTTGTTATTTTAACAATATTTACAGCATATTTATCATTTTTAGTAGTAGCTTCAGATCTCAAGAGCTTACTCTATGCTCAACCTGTAAGAAGCAACTCTTCACTTGTTACTTCTATTATGCAGCCACACAATTAGTCACATGTTCAGGCTCCATTTCTAATTCTAGTTCCTAGTTATTTCTGTCATTCAGTTTCAACTTCAGTTACTTCCTCCACTGAAATGAACTGCGCAGTAATCCAAGTTGGAAGGAATCAGCTTCTCCCAAAATTCAATTAATGTTAATATTTGACCTTTCCTCATGTATCTCAAATGTTCTTAATGGCATCTAGAATGGAAAATCTTTCTTAGGTGATTATTAATTTCTTTGCCTACATCCATAAGAGAAATAGCTATCTGTGGCAACTGTAGTCCCAAAAAAATTATTTTCAGGTAACATTTGAAAGTAAAGTTATTCTTTAATCCATGAGTTACAGAATGGATGATATGTTAAAAGGCCTAAAATCAACATTAATCTCCTGCATATCTCCATCAGAGCTCTTGGGTGACTAGGTGCATTGACAATGAGCTGTAATATTTTGAAATGAATCTTTTCTAAGCAGTAGGTCTCAACAGTAGGCTTGAAATGCTCAGAAAATCTTGTTTTATTTTAAACGTCTTGTCATTTCAGGATTTATTGTTTTATTTAAAAAATACAAGCAGAGTGGATTTAGCATTATTATAACTAAGGACTCTAGTTTCAGTATATTAAACCTAGATTGACTTTAACTTGAAGTCACAGACTGCGCTAGTTTCTTCCTCGAAACTAGCATTGAAACTTAGAAGCCAGGCATTGATTTTCCACTTTAGCTGCGAACCCTAGATGGCATCTTCTAATATGTCTATTTCCTATACATTGAAAATTTATAGCCATCTTCATCATCAGTGGTCTTTTTTTTTAGTACTGCAATAAAATATTACGTTTTTATTAAAATGTTAGTGAAGTAAACTCAATGTGAATGCAAGTTTCTCTAAGTTATATGAAGTTCAATCTCATCAGTGATCTCAATCAGGTTACTTAGGAAATACATTTGTGGTAAGAAATTGCAGATAAGAGCTGAAGAGATAATATACTGGTTAAGGTCACAATAGCCTATTGACTGTGGCCCTGTAATGCTTAATGCCTAGTCACCTAGTGTCAGTGATCCTGGTTCAAATCCTGGTTACCCAAGCAGTATGCATTTGGCACCTGAGTACAGAGCCAAAAGTGACATTTGAGCACAGAGCCAGGTATGGCATTTAAAAATTTAAAAAAATAAAGGTGTGTGTGCACTAGTGAGACAGAATAGTGGGGAATCTTCTATAGTGTCCTAAGCACCACTAGGAGTGATTCCTGAGTACAGAGCCAGGAGTAAGTCCTAAGTTCTGTGCAGTGTGCTACTGCCCTCCCTATCCCCCACTCACATAAAAGAAAGAGATTAAAAACAGTTTAAAATGTGTTTAAGGAAGAAAACAAGATGATAGTACAGTGAGTAGGGCATCCTTGCATGTGACTAATCCAGAGTCCATACTTTACATCCTTTATGGTCCCTTGTGTAAGCCCAGGAGTGATTCCCTAAGAGAGCCAGAAGTAACTCCTCAGCACCACTGGATGAGATCCAAGACCAAATACAGACAAACGAACAAAAAAAATTAGGAAAAATTTGGGTGGAAGATTCCCTCCTTACACCTCCTTTTGGGAAAGTGAAAGACATTCATAATTATTCAGAAATGATTAAAATAATTCATTAAAGAGCTAGTGGAGAAAATTGAGAGGGTAAAATTGAAGGGAGTTTGACTATTTATTTGATAATAGAATCATGAGATTCTAATAGAATTCCTTTATGAGGAGGGATTTTTTTTTTCTTTTTTACTATACACGAGTAAAGAAAATTAAGTGGAAATAGATGCCTGGGTAAGTTTATTGATGACATTGTGGAGATTCTGATTGAAGAGCTCATAGCAGCTATTGTAACCAACTATATATGTTTGTGAGAATTGAAAAATCTGACCCTGAGAAGAAGAGTTTGCTAACCTCTGTTGTAGGTGCTCAGAGGAAGACATGATTCCAGGGTTGAGGTTTTGACAAGTGCAAGGATAATGATTCAAGGGTGATGACAAAGCTATTGAAAATATTGGCATCTGAAATTCTGGACCTTGAAATTCAAGTTAAAAAGGATAAGTCCTAGCTAAAACTAGGAGGAATTTAAAGGAATTTTAGGATTTATTTGGTTATCTTGGAAGTATTTGGGCAAAATCCTGAAAATAATGTAAGATTCTGGTTGTATATATAATCGAAATATGTGATTTCAATGAAGAACAGTGGAAGAGTATGAGGGTCTGGGGTATGGTAGCTGAGGTTGTATGGATCTGAAAGGCCAAGTATTGGTGAAATCATCTATGTAAATGGTGAAGTTCCTAGACTGGAACAAAGATAGTGCACCAGGTGTTTGTATTTTATCACTGTGCTTTTAATTAAAATATGTACTTTTGTCACATAAGGGAAGATACTGGTATAAATGATCTATCTAAACTATCAGGTATCTGACTGAGGTTTTATATTTCAATATTTAAGTGAAATAAATTAAGTCAAAATTTACTAGCCATGTAAAAATATGAAAACAGATTATTTTCTGATTATAACTACAAATTAAATTTGTAAAATATCTTTTATCAGACTGCAGATATATTTAATTTTGAAGAAACTGTTTATAGTCATCATATGTCTCCAATCGCCACCAAGCACTGTTTGGTAGCAGGTTTGTACATATATTCTTTTGTTTTTAAAACATACTAAAAATTTTTATCATTTGAAATCTGGTTACTTACAAGTACATTGATACTTTTAACCCAACTAATGGTCATAATTTTTAAAATTAATATATTGTTATGTTCAGTTCAACAATTATTATACAAACCAAATAATGTGCTAGGAATCACATATTAAGAAAACATATTTCTATTTCTTATGGTTCCCCCCCCTTTGGGATTTCTTGGGGGGGGGGTGGCATCATGCCCAGAGATGCTCTGGGATACTTCTGACTCTGCACTCATGGATCATTCCTAGTGGTGCTTGGAGGGTCCATTTGGGACTTAGCGGGTCAAACCTGGATTGGTCAATGAGGCAAGCACCTTACTTCCGTACTGTCTCTCCAGCCCCACTTTTCTAGCCTTTAAAGAATTAACTGGACTGGAGATATGGCTTAGTAGTAGAGTACATGCTTTGCATATGTTGGGTACCAGGTTCATACTCCAGTACTGTCACAAAAATTTTATTTTTTAAAAAAAAGAATTTATTTTAAAACAACTTTTTTTTTGGGGGGGGGGGTGGCTTTTCGGCCACACCCAGCGGCGCTCAGGGGTTACTCCTGGCGATCTGCTCAGAAATAGCTCCTAGCAAGCACGGGGGACCATATGGGATGCCAGGATTTGAACCAACCACCTTAGGTCCTGGATTGGCTGCTTGCAAGGCAAACGCCACTGTGCTATCTCCGGCCCCTGAAACTACCATATTTTTAATTATTTTACATGAACAAAGTTTGGCCACTTTTCCACCTTAATGTAATGGAGAAAGGAAATGCTTCCTTTTCTTTAAGATTATATAACTCAAACATCTATTTGTATAAAATAACCTGCTACTAAATTTTTCTTGTATGAGGAAGAAAAAAATATTGTTTTGTAAATGTCAGGTCTCTGTGATTCCGTTTTCCTGATTAAGTCTCTTCACCTCTTGTAAAGAACTGGGCACTGACATTTCTCATTTGAGGTCCATTCAGTCTGTGGTCAAAATTTCTGTGACTCTATTACTAATAATTGGAAGCATATCATTAAAATTAAAAGGTTAAACTGGGGCCAGAGCAATAGCACAGCGGGTAGAGCTTTTGCTTTGCATGTGGCAGGTTCGATCCTTAGCTTTCCATATGGTCCCTGGAGCCTGCCAGGAGTATTCTGAGTGCAGAGCTAGGAGTAATCCCTGAGTGCCACTGGGCATGACCCCAAAAAGCAACCAACCAACCAACAAACAGAAAAAGTTAAACTATTTAAATGATTTGATATGATCAAACAGTAGGGAACTGGTACATGCATTGTACCAATGCTAAGATCCTGGTTTTGATATTGTTACTGAAGTTACCAGGCACAGAGCCATCTGGGAGAAGGACGGTGAATGCATTCCAGGCTTTCACAAGTTTTTGCGATTTGCGACTGCCTGAAATCTGCATATTTAAAAAAAATAGAAAACTACTGTTAAAATCAGTTTTCTGCCTGTGAATAATAAAAGCTATTTGAAATGTTTTGTATATATGTTATGTCTAGAGAGATCAAGTGAAAGTGTCATATTTATATGGTAGTTTTTTGTTTCCTTTTGATAGTAACTTATGATAACATTTTATCCTGAACTATATCTGTATTTTTGTTTTTAACAGTTGGTACTAGAGGGCCCAAAGTACAGCTTTGTGACTTAAAATCTGGATCCTGTTCCCACATTCTACAGGGTACTTTTATTTTTTATTATTCGACACAACAACAACTTTGAGTAAACGATTCAATAAAAAGAATTACTAACAATGTATTCTTTGTAAGTGACATGACTGATGCATTTTGTGCTTGTGGTTAAGTCAACAGGGAAAGAAAGATCCTTCTGTGCATTATTCTTATAAAACTGAACTATTGAGGAAATGTTTATAAGACAGGAGACATAGGGGAAACTCAAAGGAAATGGAAGTTCTGATTAAAAACTTTGTTTTACCCCTACATTTCTAAAATAATATAGAAATATACATCTGAAACTGGAGGTAGAAATTACTCATAAAGCTTAAGTGGATACATTTTTCTCATGATTGTTGTTTTAATATTGTTCTTACTGAATAAACATCCTTAATATTTAGGTAATTTTTATTTTTAAGGCTATTGAAATAATACTATGTTTAAGGTAATTTAAGTTATTTTTATTACATTTTTAGAAATAAATGAGATAATGTAATTCTAAACAGTAAAAATGATGTGGATAGCTCAGGAGGTAACTTACATGCCAAGCATGTAAACAACCCTGAATTTGATCCCTAGCATCCCATGCACTCTTCCCTAACATCACTGGTTTCACTGATGGTCTCTAAATGCAAATGCTGTAGGCCTGAGGACTGCTAGTTCAAACTCCAAAAGTTCAGGCATTGGAATGAGTATTGCTGATGTTTTTGCTTCCCTCCAGTCCCTCCCCAGCACTTCTATTTTTTCAGCTTTAAATGTAATTGAGAAATATATAGTTGTGGGTGGTAGGGCCTCCAGCTAGGTGATGCAAGGTTTGGTTCAACAATGCTGTGGTACTCAGGTTTGGCAGTGCTCAGAGACCAAAAGGGCAACGCAGAGGTATCCCAAGGCCAGAAACATACATTTTTGTTTCAGAGTAGCACATGAAAACCTGATGAGGAGAATCACATTTATTTTACAGTTTTGATGAATTTCTGTTTATTTGAGCTAAGTAGATACAAATAAATGATTTTAATTGTGCTGTGAATGTATGACTCTTACTTTCTGAGAAAGAGTTTTATACAACTGCCTTTTTACTGTGATGAACTAACTATATTTTTTATCTTTCTGGAAAATTGAGACATTTTATTTTTTAGGCTATTTATTTTGTATATTATGGTGTTTTCTGTAGTAGAGACAAGTGAACTTAAACAATAACACATAGTGGCGGATTTTATGCTAAAAGCTACATTTATAGAGAAAGGCTTACTTGTTCTGTTTTTCCCAAAGCAAAACCAGTAAAATGTGTGTAAGAAATACTCCATAGACTTCATAATATTTAAATACAGATTGTTATACATGTAAAGAAGTTATACCAGTTATGTTTTGAAGTATAACAAGTTTATTGGGAAATAATGGGAGAGAAATGGAGATAAGATATATGCTCAAAAGAGAATATAATTTCCCAGTATGGAGAAGGCTATTGCACACCCCAGTGTATGAAAGTACACAACTCAAGAGGAGAGATTGTGCGCAAGCATCATGAGTTCTAGCAATATGGTGCTGGTAGCAGCACCTATACCAGTTTATTTTTATTTTATTGTTACTGGGTGAGGGCACACCTGCCAGTGCTCAGGGATTAATCCTAGTTCTGCACTCAGGAGTCATTTCCTTTTGGTGTTCAGGGGATCACGTGGGACATCGAATGTGGAATCTGGTTCATCTGCATGCAAGGCAAACACCCTACTTGCTATGCTAATGCTCTGGCCCCACTAGTTTGGGTTTTGTTTGTTTGGGGGCCACACCCCATAGTGCTAGGGTTGTTTGTTGTTGTTGTTGTTGTTTTATTTACTGCATTCAGTAATTTTTCCTGAGAGTGCTTGGGAGACCATTTGAGATACCAGGGAACAAAACCCAGATTGGCTGTGTGCAAGACAAACGCTCTACTGCTATACTAACACTCAGTCATGTCCACCAGTTTACTTCTAATAGTCTTTACTTTCAGATCAAATTAATTGCAATTTGTTTTTTCTAATTCAAATACTTTATGAAACTCTTCATATTTTTATTTATAGGTCACAGACAAGAAATACTGGCTGTTTCTTGGTCACCTCGTTATGAATATATCTTGGCAACTGCAAGGTCAATTATTTGGCTTCAAGTTAATATTGATAAGCATTTTGAAGAGACCAGATTTATTTAAGATGCGTATTTAATTGCCAGACTCATAAAAATAAAATAATTGAACCCTGAGCTCTAATGGGTGGTGTGACCATCTTGCTACTTGGTTCTGCTGGCCCAAATAGTACCACACCACTGGGGCCTAGCAACTGAACTTGCTGGCCTAGGTGGACCAGTATTGCTGAGTAGCCCCCAAGCCTAGTAGTCTCTGTTATGTTTTACTGAAGTATAACTTGATGTCATCTTTTTAAAATATTGTGGGGAGCTGAAGATATGTTACAGAAATCAAAGTGCTGCTAGTAACTGGCTTTTTAGATCTCCAGTACTACATGTTTCCTAAGCAGCAACTTGAGCAACCCCTGAACACAGACCGGAGGAATAAGTCCTGAGCTCTATTGGATGTAAACCAAAACCCCCAAAATAGAAAGAAAAGATAAGGAAATACTGAAATAAAACTGCAGTTTTGGTGGAAGATTTAGATAAAGGGAATGGGAACTAATAAGGATTATGTGAGGAACATTATTATTATGTGAGTTCAGTAGGAGGTGTAGACCACAGCTAGACAAGCCACACAAATCAAAGCACTCTGATACATTTTGACACATTTATTTTTTTTTGGGGGGGGGGGCTACACTTAGTGCTATTCCAGGGCTTCCCTGAATTACTGCCCAAGGATCACTCCCAGCAATGCTTTGGGGACCTTGTGTTGCTCAGGATTAATCAAACTCAGAGCTCTAGCATCCAACTTATTGGGGTATCTTCTGAATCTAATACTTGGCAATATAAATTTTTAGAGGAAATTGGTTCACTTTATCATCCAAAATATAGAAGAAAAACTGAATAGAAAAGAGCTTGGAAGGATGATCTTTAACAGTATAGACTGTAGAGCAAACTTCATACAAAACACCACCTCTCCAACTACATTCATCACTGCCAGTTCCCCTGAGCACAATCAGTTCTAAAGCCTAAACAAAAAATACTTCTGACCTAATAAGTAAACTGTGATCAGACAGAACTGGTCACGGGAGACTGCAATAGTCATCACCAACATACAGTGGATCACCTTTCTCCTCCTTAACATTTGTAAAAAGATCTGTTGACATTTCTCCGACATTTTCTGTACACAATAGATTCCATTGCAGATTCAACTGTACCTACTCACTATCCTCTATAGATGTGCATAAGTTTCCTGAAAAATTACTAAATAGTATAGACTATTGTATCATCTTAGACCTGATAGATATTATAATAAGACCTCCACTCCATTCAGTATTATTAAAGAAATTGGTGGGTGTGTGGGATTGAGGAGTTCTCAGGCAATACTCAGGAGGCCCAGGGGACATTTCTAGCAATACTTGGCCTGATGACATCTGATGATTCACTGCTGGGGTGTGGTGAAGTGATGATGTTTGCGCCTAGTGGTCTGGGGCAGTGGTCTGATCCCTGGCACCATATGACCCTCAATGTACCACAGATAGCACAAGGTTTCAAACATGTACATACAGAGTACACACTCCAATCTTTTGAGCTTCTCTGTCTCTACCACTCAGAGAAGAATTTTGTCCTGATGATCTAAAAAGGTTCTTTCCCACCCTGTTTTTAATCTGTTTGTTACTTTTAATTTTGAACATTTGTTGAAAAAGCAACTGTACACTATTCTAAATGCATGAGTATATCTGCACTGATATACAAAGTCCTCTGTGTCCCAAAATACTGGAAAGGAGAATAAGGGGTACAGTCACACTTTTAACTACATTTCACTTTAATGATTCTTCTTAGTGCGGACAGTAGAGTCAAATTATGGGATGTGAGGAGAGCATCGGGGTGTTTGATGACGCTGGACCAACATAATGGGGAAAAGTCACAAGCTGCTGAATCAGGTAATGAAAAATGCATTAAAATAGAATATATCGGGCCCTGGAGATAGCATGGAGGTAAGGCGTTTGCCTTTCATGCAAAAGGTCATTAGTTCGAATCCCGGTGCCCCATATGGTCCCCCGTGCCTGCCAGGAGCAATTTCTGAGCATGGAGCCAGGAGTAACCCCTGAGCACTGCCGTGTGTGACCCAAAAACAAAACAAAACAAACAAACAAAAAAGAATATATCAATAGCATGTTTTATATTGAATATTTTGAAACATTGATAGACTATAGAATTAATTTCTAAATTTGCATAAAGAGTGGTTGCCTATTTTTAGGATTCAGATAAATATGCACTTCATCAGCCTCTGAATGTTCGAGTTGCATAAGCTTTTCTGAATTTACTTTGTACTAGGTTTTGTTTTGTTTGTTTTAATTAAGACCAAATAATACAAATTCAATTCCATGTGTAAAGTCACAGTAATTTATAGAATTAGCTATATTTTGTGGTGACATTGTATCAGAATAAAATATGCCAGTCGTGTTATGAGTTACTACAATCTGCATGACAAAAAACTTCATTTGCATTATTATAATAGTATTTAATCACTGTATTGATTTAGATCTTGATTCAGAAGTAATTCAGAATCAGAAGTATAGTAAGATAACTATATAAAGCTGATTATTTTAGTGATGTTTTAAATTAATTTAAAATTGTTCTCAAACTTGCTTTTTTAAACTTGTTCAGTTTGAGAGTCATAAAAATCTTGATTGAGGATATTTCCTGATATGTGACTGCTGGGAGCCACTTTTCAGACTCTACAAGACTTGTTGCAGGCTGAAGCTGTGCTCCGGATTTTATAACCCCACCCCAGACCATTTCAAAAGACTTAACGGGGACATGTCTATCTCCATCGAATATTTCTTTAATAGGTATAATTCTTATTGTCTATTTTCTTATGTAGTAGCAATTTTCCCCATTCCTTTTTTTTTTTTTTTTTTTTTGTTTTTTTGGGTCACACCCGGCAGTGCTCAGGAGTTACTCCTGGCTCCATGCTCAGAAATTGCTCCTGGCAGGCACGGGGGACCATATGGGGCACCAGGATTCAAACCAATGACCTTTTGCATGAAAGGCAAACGCCTTACCTCCATGCTATCTCCCGGGCCCCTCCCCATTCCTTTTTTTGGATCTATTTAGTAGGAAATTCTAGTAGGCAAGTTTCTCTTGAGTTCTGAGTTTTTGTTAGAACCAGGTTGTCAGGATTATTTAACTTGTTATTTTAACTCCATATGCACCATATAGTAGTATGGTAGTAGTATACTAGTACTACTATGGTAATGGTACCATGTGGCATTGTTTCTTTTTGCATAGGTACATTAAAATGGGGAAATAATATGTGTTGAAACAAGGTCTTATATAATAGGGATAGGAACACATAAATTTTATATTGCAGTGGGGCCTTACACCCTGAACATTTGTCAGAGAGACGTGGTTTAGGCCACCAGCTACACCAACACTAGGAATTGGACTTCTACTGGAGAAGCCCTAATGCTGCCCTGGAATGACTTGCTCCAGAGTGGGTTCATATGACACCCTGGCGACTTGGTAAAAGCAACAAATTATTTTCAGGGCAGGATTCCCTACTTTGCCACCTAATGGTGAAATGAAACCAGAATCATGTTACCCTGACTTTGATATAAGATCTGAACAAAATCCAGGATCTCTAATTACAGAAACCTAATCACAACAACCATGATTGTGAAGAATTTATACTGGGACCACAGAGAAAGACTTTGGAATTAGACAACTTAGTATGCCTGGAGCCTGTAGTTGGTCTTATGGCAAGATACTTTATGGTTAAGGTCTCCTTGTTTTTTAGGCCAAAAGTTTTTCCTTTCTATTTTCCCCATATTTTGCTGTGACTATGCAAAACAAACAAAGCCCACACACACTTTTTTCAAAAAAAATTTTAGTTTTTATCTTTTAAATCAGGGCTCATACCTTTTTCATAGAACCGTGGGACACAGATTACTTTGTTTTACCACATATTTCTACATTTTTTGTTTTTTTTTTTTTTTGTTTGTTTGTTTTTGGGTCACCCCTGGCAGTACTCAGGGGTTACTCCTGACTCTATGCTCAGAAAAGGCTCTTGGCAGACTTGGGGGACCATATGGGATGCCGGGATTCGAACCACCGTCCTTTTGCATGCAAGGCAAAACGCCTTACCTCCATGCTATCCCTCCGGACCCTACATTTTTCCATAAACCTAAGAAGTTAGGGGGCAAAGTCATCTCAGATGCATTGGTGAGGAAATAAATAAGGACAGAACTAAATAGCCAAGCCAAAGTCAACAATAGAATCACAGGACCTAAGCTTAACAATCTAAACTTAAAGGGGCTGATATACTGGCAGACCTCGGGACAAGGGATAGTGGTATAGAATCTGGGTCCATTGGTGGAGGGAGGTTGACACTAATGGTGGGAATGGCCCTGACTCGTATATCTGAAATCTAACTATGAAGGACTCTCTAGATAACAATTGTTTCAAAAAAAATAAAATTAAGAAAACAATAAACACTTGAGAGACTAGAACAGGTATTCTTTACTAATTTTTTTAATGGTGATGTTGGTAGATTTTTTGTTTTGTTTTGTTAACTTTTGAAACACACCCAATGGCATTCAGGGGTACTTCTGGCTCTGCACTTAGTAATAACTCTTGGCAGATTCAGGAGACCTTATGGATTGCTGGGATCAAACCCCGGAACAAAGCAAATTCTCTATCACTCTGGCCCCAACATATTTTTTTTTAAAACTCCATTGGAATGACTTTTAGGTTAAAAATCAAAATAGTATGTGATTTAAAAATTTAAAAGTTAAGTTGTGCACAAATAGCAGAGGCATTTAAAATTTTAGTTAAATTGGGGACTGGAGAGATAGCATGGAGGTAAAGCATTTGCCTTGCGTGCAGAAGGATGGTGGTTCGAATCCCGGCATCCCATATGGTCCCCTGAGCCTGCCAGGAGTGGTTTCTGAGTGTAGAGCCAGGAGTAACCACTGAGCGTTGCTGGGTGTGACCCAAAAACAAAAGCAAACAAACAAAAATTTTAGTTAAATTGTATGCCAATAGCAGAGCTTTCTGAAGCAAAAATTAGAATTGGTTGGATTTTTTTAATTCTAGAGTTCTTCTGAATTTTTATGATATAAAATTGTGATATAAATTATATGTCATATTTATTATATAAAAATTATTTTATCAGATCAAATAATCTGTGGGGTTGATTAATATTAAATAGAATTAATTTAAGCATGTTAAGTAATTCAGAGACTTGTCTTATTTTGTATATATGCCTATATCAAGCATTAAACAGGTGCAGAGTCAAGAACAGATCAAAATGAACTGTGTGTTTTATTGCAGCAAACACTGCTCATAATGGAAAGGTCAATGGCTTGTGTTTCACAAGTGATGGACTTCACCTCCTCACTGTTGGCACAGATGATCGAATGAGGCTTTGGAACAGTTCCAGCGGAGAAAACACGCTTGTAAGAGATTTTATGCATCTCTAACCTTTGTTTTTGTTTTTGTTTTTTGAGGGGAGGCATACCTACTGTGCTCAGGGATTACTCCTGGCTCTGTGCTCAGAAATCACTCCTGGCAGACTCCAGAACATATGGAATGCTGGGGATTGAACCCTGGTCTATCCCGGGTCATCTGCATACACAGCAATCGCCCTACCATTGTGCTATTGCTCCAGTCCCACCTCCAGCCTTTAAGATATAAAATAAAGTAATGAACTTGTGATGAGTTTCATGATGTTCTTCTGTAGGCCTAATTGTAGTTTATGGTTCTGAATTGTAGTTTATACTGTCTATGATATAAACAGAATCCAAAATGAACTGGGTTTAGTACTTTGCATGTGGTTCTGCTTTTAATCCTTGACACCACCAAAAAATAATAACAAAAATGAATGTTATGGCACTAGAATCAGTGTGTTATGTATGAGACATAAAATAAATTATTTGCCTGTATTTATGGTTTTACACAGCTAGAAAGTAAGAATTTGTGCTCACTTAGGCAGGACAATACTAAAGTTGGAACAATACAGAGAAGATTAGCATGGCCCCTGTGCAAAGATGACACACAAATTCATGAAGCATTTCATATTTTTCTGGAAAAAATTTTTTAAAAAAGTAAGAATTTAATTCTGTATCAGTTTTCTCCACCCTAGGACACTGAAACAATTTAGTGTCAGGACTAGCCTTGGCTACATTTGGATATGTGCTTTCTTGTTGCTTACTTCAACTCTCCCAATTTTTCCTGTTGTTAGCCATACTGAACTACTTAGTGGTTTTTAAATTTAACCATGCTCTCTCGCCCTTTAATCTGCCCCATAGTCCGCTGCTTTTGCTTTAGAACCTCACTTCTTTAACTTGTGCATTGCCTCTGTTCCATTACTTAGGTGAAAAAGGAATTGCAAGTGGAAAATATTAAAGAAGGCTTTTTTTTTTTTTTTTGGTTTTCGGGTCACACCCAGCAGTGCTCAGGGGTTACTCCTGGCTCCATGCTCAGAAATTGCTCCTGGCAGGCACGGGGGACCATATGGGGCACCGGGATTTGAACCGATGACCTTTTGCATGAAAGGCAAACGCCTTACCTCCATGCTGTCTCCCGGGCCCCTAAAGAAGGCTTTTTAAAAATATTTTTCTTCTATTACAGCCACTCTCCACTTTCAAGTCGAAAAGCACAAATGCTCTTTAACTTCTTTCATCTACCTTAGATATTTCTAGAGTTCCCAAAGCTGTATTACAATAGATTGTGATGATCATTTTATGGAGTAAAAGAAAAATAACTTTCAGTGATGTGGCACCAAGCTTTTTGATTTATGTAGTCTAAACTGGTTTTGATTCAATCACCTACTAGACAAAAAACTTTAATGGAATTAACCTTTGTGTTTTCTTTCAGGAAAATAATGGTACCATTACCACAGTACTGTCATGCATATTACATGAACCAATACATATAGAAATATTTACCATGTTGTCTGGTAGCTACAGCAAATGTTGACATCCAGTAAATCTTACACTATTGCACTGATTTATGTGACAGTATCTTTTAGGTATTCACCTATGACCAGCAGTATATATTCCCTGAACAGTGAAAAGAATTACAAGTTAATTTTATATCTGAAGTCTATTAAATCTTTTCTCCTCTAGAAACCAAAATCTTGAGAAAAATAAAATAAATAAAAAGCCAGAATATTTTCAGATATTGTGCATTAAGACATTATAACCTAAAGAAACCTGTTCATCTACAATGCTTTCATAATTTATAATGTTTATTACACGTAATTTTTTATAGTAAATATTTGAAATTCATGAAGCAAGGAGGAAAGGTCATAGACAGTCACCAACTCCAGCATGTAAAACATTGTAGAGTTTATACTTAGGCTAAATAATTTAAAATTATCTTTCTATGTTGCCATAATTTGCATTTCTACAATAATTATATTATTAATAGAAAAATGTTACATTCAAATATTTGTTATTCCTCTTAGATTTAGTAAAGTCCTTTTAATAATATGTTACAATACTTATAGTATTTTTCCTAAGTTTGTATTGTCTTTTGAATTCAAGAAATGAGTAACCTTTTAATCTTACATTCTACAGGTGAATTATGGAAAAGTTTGTAATGATAGTCGAAAAGGATTGAAATTTACTGTCTCCTGTGGCTGCAGCTCAGAATTTGTTTTTGTACCATATGGTAGCACCATTGCTGTTTATACAATTTACTCAGGAGAACAAATAACTATGCTTAAGGGACATTATAAAAGTGTTGACTGCTGTGTGTTTCAATCTAATTTCCAGGTAAGAATGATACTCAAGGGAATTAAAATGACCTTTTAATCCAGCTATGATACCAGACTCATTATACATAAAAGAATATTTATTCTAATGAATTATGCTTATAATTCACATTGGCTTATTTACACTGCTTTTGAGTGCCACCCATTTTTGGATAGAAGCAGGCAGGAGGCAAAGATCTAGGGACCCTAGGGCATAGTTATGGGGTCTCAGTATACAGGTTCATTCCAGGGTACCTGATTTTTTTTGAGGCATAGTTCTGAGTGGGATTGTTTTTTTTTTAATAGTTTTTTATTCTTTTTCATTATTTGTATATAGAAAAGCCACATGGATTTTGCTCATTAATTTTGTAGCCTGCCACTTTACTATACAGATCTATTATTTCTGGGAGCTTTATTGTAAAGATTTTAGAATTTTTCTAAATACATTGTCATGTCATCTGCAGAGAGAACTTGACTTTTTCCTTTCCTATGTGGATTGCCTTGCCTAATCTTTTTTTACCTAATTGATCTGGCAGTTGAATACAAGTGGTGAGAGTAGGCAACCTTGCCTGTGCCATATCTTAGAGTTTTTAGTTTTTCTCCATTGAGTATATAATGTTTGCCATGGCTGTGAGGTAAATGGCTTTGATTTTATTGAGGAAAGTTCTTTCAATTCCCATTTTTGTTGAGAGCTGAATGGATGTTGAAATTTGTCAAATCTTTCTCTGTATCTATTGCTATTATCTTATAGGTTTTTTTATTGATATGGTATATTATGTTGATTGACTTGAATATGTTAAACTATTCTTGCATCCCTGGAGTTAATCCAATTTGATCATAGTGTCTGAACTCGTTGATGCATTGTTGTATTCTATTTGCTAGTATTATGTTGAGGACCTTTGCATTTGTGTACATCAAAGATATCAGTCTGTAATTCGTGGTGTCTCTGTTTGCTTTTGGTATTATGGTGATATTAGTTTCCTAGAAACTGTGAATGTTTTTTGGGGGGTTGGGTTTTGGGGCACATCTGTTGACTCTCAGGAGTTACTCCTGGCTATGTGCTCAGAAATTGCTCCTGGCAATGGCGATGATATTGGATGCTGGGGACTGAACCCAGTTCCGTCCTGAGTTGGCCACATATAAGGCAAACGCCCTACTGCTGTGCTATTGCTCTGGCCCAAAACTGGGAATATTCTTTTTTTGGGAGGGGGAATATTCTTATTTCTTCAATTTCCTAGTAGAACCCGAGAAGGATTGACAGTAGGTCTTTTTTAAAAGTATGAAATAACTCAATAGTGAATCCATGTGGGCCTGAGTTTTTGTTTTGGGGAAGTTTTTTGATTAGCATTTCACATTTCAATTTCTTCAGTAGTGCTAAATATATTCAGGGATTCTACATCATCTTGGTTCAGTCTTGGGAGGTTATAGGAATCCAACAATTTATTCAGGTAGGCCTTTTTTTTTAAATTAGAAGATAGAGTTGCATAGACATTTAGATGTTCTGAATATGTGAATCCGAATAATACTGTGACCCAACTTAGATAAATTCTTTTGCAGATAGGATCCATTTACTTACAAGTGTTAAATCTTGATTAAATAAATTTTAAAAAATCTTTTTGGAGGGGCCGGAGAGAGAGCATGGAGGTAGGACATTTGCCTTGCATGCAGAAAGATGGTATTTCAAGTTCCAGCATCCCATATGGTCCCCTGAGTCTGCCAGGAGTGATTTCTGAGCTTAGAGCCAGGAGTGAACCCTGAGCTCTGCCAGGTGTGACCCAAAAACAAAACAAAAGAAATCTTTTTTGGAAAATATTTAAATAATTTGGTATCTTGATTCTTGTTTGTGTTGAAAATTTACTTGTTGTTTTTAAGCCATGGCTGCTCAGTTCAAACCTGACTTTGAGTTGATAGCAATTTACCCCCCCCCTTTTTTTTTTTTTTGGTCTCAAGTACTGACCTTTTTTCATCTCACCAATATAGGGGATTGAAGTCCATATGATCCTTTGTTTGTTTTGTTTTTAGGACCATACCCAGCAGTGCTCAGGACTCTTCCTGGCTTTGCTTTCAGGAATTAGTTCTGGTGGTGCTTGGGGACCAAATGGGTAGAACTCAGGTCTTATAGTATCCTATCAAATACTAATAAAATACAAATGACTGCTTATTAAAGCAGGGAGGTCCTTAGCATGCTTAAAACCAAAAAAAAAAAAAATGTCATTAGCCCATTTCTTTACACAGTAGAAATGGTTAATACAATTTAACTAACCCAAGAAATAATCACTTAAGTCAACAATGCTGAAATCATGAGACCTCAACCTTAGCAACAAAACTGAAAAAGGTGCCTGTTATGATGTCAGGTAGGGTTTGGGGATTGGGGAAAGGTATAAAATGGACTCTGGGTAGGTACATTGTTGGAGAGATATTGACACAAGTGTGGGATTAAAACATTATTTGTCTAAAACAGTGGTCCTCAAACTACAGCCTGCGGGCCACATATTGTATTTGTTCCCATTTTGTTTCTTCACATCAAAATAAGATATATGCAGTGTGCATAGGAATTTGTTCATAATTTTTGTTTTTACTATAGCCTGGCCCTCCAATGGTCTGAGGGACAGTGAACTGGGCCCCTGTTTAAAAAGTTTGAGGACCCCTGATCTAAAACAATTATGAATAACTTTGTAAATCATAATGTTTTAAATAAAAAATTAAAAAAATTCTAAACAAATAATCATTTAAATATTTGGTATACTTTCATGTTGGTACTAGCTAATCCATAATTAAATCTTTGTTTTCTGTGTTACAGGAACTTTATAGTGGTAGCAGAGATTGTAATATTCTTGCTTGGGTATCATCCTTATATGAGCCAGTGCCTGACAATGATGAGGTAAGAAAGTATTTCTTATGTAAATTATACAGTTACTTCTACATCACAAAAAAAGGTTTTATTCATTTACATTATATGGAAAAGACCACTAAAATATTTATTTTGATTATAAACAAAAAAAGATGCCTGTAATAGCACATTTGAGAAATTCAGAAAAATATCTAAAGAACATGAATTTCAAAATTGAGCTAATTTCTGTTTATTTTTATTTAACTACTTCATTTTTGCATTTTTTTTTCTCTGCATAGTTTTTTGTTTGTTTTGGTTTTGGGATCACACCCAGTGGTGCTCAGGGCTTAGTTACATCTGGATCTGTGCTCAGAAATCACTTCTGACAGGCCTTGAAGGACCAAATGAAATGCTGGGATTCGAACCACCATCCCTGTATCTGCATCTCTCTGGCCCTTCTCCCATATTTTTAACAGTTCTATTATGCTTCAACTTACAACTTCCCATTTTCCTTTTCTCACTTTTACTGTATACTTTTTTCCATTAAAATCTATTTGTGGGGCCAGAGAGATGGCATGAAGGTAAGGCGTTTGCCTTGCATGCAGAAGGTTGGTGGTTCAAATCCCGGCATCCCGTTCAAATCCTGGCATCCCATATGGTCCTCTGAGCCTGCCAGGAGCGATTTCTGAGCAGAGAGCCAGGAGTAACCCCTGAGCGCTGCCGGGTGTGACCCAAAAACAAAAAATCAAAGATAAAAACAAAAAATCTATTTGTGGGGCCAGAGAGATAGCATGGAGGTAAGGCATTTGTCTTACATGCAGAAGGTCAGTGGTTCGAATCCTGGCATCTCATATGGTTCCCCCAAGCCTGCCAGGAGCGATTTCTGAGCATAGAGCCAGAAGTAACCCCTGAGCGCTGCTGGGTGTGACCCAAAAAACAAAAATAAAGAAAAAAAAAGAAAAAAATCTATTTGTAAATAATGTTAATAATATAGTGATACAAGTTAATACCACAATTTACTTAAAACTACGGCCCATGGGCCACAACTGTATTTGTTCCCATTTTGTTTCTTCACTTCAAAATAAGATATATGCAGTGTGCATAGGAATTTGTTCGTAGTTTTTGTTTGTACTATAGTCCGGCCTCCAACGATCTGAGGGACAGTGAACTGGCCCCCTGTTTAAAAAGTTTGAGGACCCCTGATAGGGGTTTGTTTTGTTTAGGAGCCACACTCCGCTGTGCTCCAGGTTTACTCCTGGTTCTGTGCTCAAGGATAAATTGTGGCCATGTTCAGGGACCTTATGGGGTGCTGTATCAAATCCTAGTATGATACATGTGCTCCTTTGAACACTGCTAGGGTCACTTGAGCACAGAGTCAGGAAGAGTCCCTAAGCACTGTCTAATTAATGACCCAAGCACCTTTCCCCAAAATAATCTAGTTGCTATTCATTTTATATCTTAGATTACTATACCGTGAGCTGAAAATAATTGACTCTTTCTCTTTTCTCTTTCGTTAGACGACAAACAAATCACAATTAAATCCTGCATTTGAAGATGCTTGGAGCAGCAGTGATGAGGAAGGATGATTATCAGTCCCTAGTCCTTTGTGTCTCCATTGGTGAAATTTCTCAGATAAAACGTTTGGGTGGGCTTTTTCAGAAACATTTCCAATGGCAGCTGAATTACCTTGAATTGGGTTGTGTGTTTTTTCTCCCATAATTTAAAACTAGATTGGTATATCCTTAAAATCCTATAACAGTTTCTTATGTGTTTTTGTTTTGGTTTCGGTTTTTGGTTTTGGGGCCACACCTGGAGGCGTTCAGGGATTACTCCTGGCTCTGCACTCAGAAATCACTCCTGGCAGCCTTGGGGGACCATATGGGATGCCTGCAATCGAATCCAGGTCTGTCCTGGGTTGGCCGTGTGCAAGGCACATGCCCTACCTCTGTGCTATTGCTCCAACCCCAGTTTCCTATGTGTTTTAATTAAAACACACCCTCTCCAGCCCCTATTTGGAGACAAATCATGGTGCTCTGCCCACCTTGGCCAGGCCCTGAAGCCTCCTCCCCTGTGTCTGACAATGAGCTGCACTCTCAGAGAATCAGCATGTAGAGATTATTAGCGCCAACTTTCTCCTCCAAACTGTATAGTCAGCTGCTCGTTTTTATTCATCCTATCACTCATGCTCATCCTCATTGAAGATGATTGATTGATTATATGAAAATGTAATTATTTAAGAGGTATCATCAGAATTACATTATTTTTATTCAGGCATTCAGTTTTATACCCTTTATTTGCTTGACCGTCTTCTAGCTTTCTTTTAAACATTTTTGGACTCATTACCTACAATCCAAAAACTGCATCAGAAGAAGTCTTTGACTTGAGCCCAGCCCAGTAGCTCTCGAAATTTTCCCCACACTACTCAAGGGACCCAAACCTCCTGCGTACAAAGAATGCACTCATCCCATTGGGCCATCTGTTCAGAAAGTGGAATTTGATTTTTAGATTTTTGATTTGGGGGTCATACCCAGCCATCCTGAGAGGTCACTTACAACTCTGGGTTCATGGGACTGTGTCTTGTTAAAGATCAAACCACGGCCACTGCCATGTAAAATAAAACAAGCACTTGTTTTGTTGCGCTCTCTCCTGCCCTATTATTTCCTTTTAATGCTTTAGTTAGATTTTGTTCGTGCTTAAATCTCTGTAAATTTTTTCTTTTTTTTTTTTTGGTTTTTGGATCACACCCGGCAGTGCTCAGGGGTTACTCCTGGCTCCATGCTCAGAAGTTGCTCCTGGCAGGCACGGGGG
>PVKC010005593.1:0-32849 GCA_004027635.1 Crocidura indochinensis | reverse complement strand
AAAAAAAGGGAAAATAATTTTGCTGTTTTGTAGGCAACTGTAACATTCAGAAATGTAATGCATCAAATATGTTCAAGTGAATCAATATCTCCTCAGTGTGACTTGAGTATAAATCAAAATTTATGATCCAAATATGGCATGCTGGGACCAGAGTGAATGAATCAGAGATTGTGGCATTAGAGAAATAAATATTTCTATATCAGAATAGTTGGACAGTATTTTTAAAAACGGTTATAAAAGAAATTTCATATAGATAATTTCATTTAACAGATAATTTTATCTTCCATACAAATATTGTAGTAGAAGATATCTGTGAAATTATATTTGTTCATTGCAACTAATAGTAATAATATAACATCTAAGTGTAACTTTTAAAAATATGTTCGTAGTTTATATTTTGTTTTAATACGTAACAAGATAAATAAGTTCAGTTCTTAAATTCTCTAATTTACACAAATTTGATGGTCAAGTAATTTGACCATGGACAGATAATTAATCAGTAAATTTTCCATCGTCAGTTAAAGTTGAAAGTAATTAAATAGAAAATTTGAAGCCATGATCCTTTTTTGCTTTATTTTGTTTGGGGGCCACACCTGGTGATGCTCAGGGCTTATTCCTGACTTTGGCACTCAGAAATCGCTCCTGGCTTGGGAAACCATAAGGGACTCCAAGAGTCGAACACAGGTCTTTCCTGGGTCAGCGGTGTGCAAGGCAAATGCTCTACCACCGTACTATCTCTCCAGTCCTATTTTTAATTTTTTAAAAGCTGTATACATGTAAATATTTTAGATTAATTGTAGAAACACAGAAGATTCAAAATTAGGATGAACAGCTCAGTGAAATTTCAGGTTCAAAGTATATTAGTTTTAAATGTGTAACTTGTGCTATATGATTTGGATATATTCCTAAAAGATTTACTGTCTTTTAATATTGAAACTTACATCAATGATCATATTTAAACTAATGTTCTTATGTACTCAGAGTTATAATTTTTATGAATCATGATCATACTTATGTCAGCATATTAAAAACCAAACTTATCTTCAAACTTTTCTTTCCTTCATGTGAATTATTTTGTGACTGCACTGCTTCTCAGTTTCTTATGCTAGAATTACAATATTTTGCATTTTCTTTTTTCAATATCTAAATTTTATTACTTGTATCATCAATCACATATAGAACATCTGTAAAGTGTAGCCCTTGTTTCTCACTGCTGTTGCTTATCTTAGGCTTAATTGTTCTGTATATTTTATGCCTAAGTAATGCACCTACTACTGTTTCCGGATCCTTCATCAATTGTTAATTTTCTATAATTAAAAAGAGAAAGTTAAAAATTTGGTCTCACTTGTTTGTATTCTTCAATGACTCCTCATTAAATGAGGAAGAATCTAAAACATTTATTTTCAAAATAATTCAGTCTGGCCCTTTCTTAGTTATGCAATTACAAATATTTAAAAATTTTAGGGCTGGTGAAATAGCATACTAGTGTGGCTTTTGCTTTGCATGCGACTGACCCAGAGCGGACCAGGGTTAGATCCCTTACATCTATTTGGTCCCCCCAGGCTGCCAGGAACGATTTCTGAACACAGAGCCAGGTATAACCCCTGAGTGCAGCATGGTGTGCCCAAACCGCCCCAAATTTTTCTTCTAATTTTATTTTGCAAGTTTCTAATTATGAATTATCTCATTGACGTTTTTTTAGCTAATAAAGTCTTAGTAGGGCTATAGCCTTGTTCATTGTTTGCATGCTATGTTTGCAAATCTGTACTAATTATATTAGTTTCAACAGAATATAGCAGTGTCTGAAGAAATTTTATTAGAATGGAATTCACTTTCTCTATTTAATTGCCTTATTATTCTCTCTATATTTTAGCTATTTAATTACCATAATTCACAAAGTTATTCATTGATGAATTTTATATATACACTGTTCCAGCACCTGTCCACAAAGAGTGTCAACTTCCCTTCAGAAATGTTCTCAGGTTCCCTCCCCTGCTCCTCCATATCCTATTATCTCAACAGGCACGCTTTTAAGTTTGGTTTGTAAATGTTGGGTCTAATTAATTTTAGTATTGTTGACTTTGTGGTATGAAAATTTAGCTTTATCTTTCTTCAACACCACTAATTATCTGAATGCCCTTGACTCTCTTTTCCATTACTTCTCCATTATCTATCTCTTCTCCCTATCCCCTCTACTCTAGTTCCAACCTTTTCCCCTCTACTCTGGAATCAAAAGTGATATAGGCATCTGTCCTTTAAACCATGTCTTCTTTGATCCAGTTATGCTAACTACCACATACAGATGATACCATTCTTTGTTTCTTCTTCTGGCTTCCTTCATTTAGCACACTATCTTCTAGTAGTTTCATCCATATTGCTGCATAATACAAGATTTTATCATTCCTTATATCCATCTAATGTATACATAAATATATATGGTATATATAGATATATTAGTATAGGCATACCATATATATAACATATAGATATAATTTGTATCTATACTAATCATATGTCCAATGCCCTTTCTCAGGTCATATATAACATTTGGATCTGTCATAGTATTAGCTGACATTAGATAATTTTAAAATAAGTTCTGGAAGGATAAAGAAAAAAAACAAACATTTCCTATGTGATAAACCAATTATGGATATCCATGAAACTAAAGTATTTATATTAATGCTTATAGTTACATCTTTAGTAACATGTTCATCAAATTGGGAGTAAGATGATCACAGATGTCATAGATTAGAAAAACCACAAAAAATGGGCCAGAGAGTTAATAGTAAGATAAATAACTCAATGCCCAGCATGACACATAGTTCTCCAAGCACTATCAGGCGAGATGCCTGAGTACAAATCCAGGAGTAAATCTCGAGGACCATCAGGTATGGATAAAATAATAACAAATGAAAAAAAAAAAAACAAAACCGACCAAAATTATTTAAATTTATACAAAAATCAACAAGAAACTTTGCTGATGGATCTAAGAAATGGTGACCCCCAAAGTCTCGGATCAATTCTCACTTGAGTATTATCTATTTCCATATAACTGAACAATTGGATGAACAATTTAAGCTAGATGGTTGAGGAGAGTCAGTATTCTTTTTATTTTTTTTATTTTTCTATTTTTTTGTTTCTGTTTTTGGGCCACACCCAGTGACGCTCAGGGATTACTCCTGGCTATGCGCTCAGAAGTCGCTCCTGACTTGGGGGACCATATGGGATACCAGGGGGATCAAACCGCGGTCGTCCTAGGTAGCACAGGCAAGGCAGGCACCTTACCTCCAGTGCCACCGCCCGGCTTTTTTGAGTCAGTATTTTTTATTCTCTACCAGTACCAATCTGAGTACCCAAACTATGTGAATGCATGGCACTAGAGATGATGCTAATCATGAGTCCAACAGTACTAGGTTTTCCTTTATCAAGACTACAATTAACATTGTACTGCTGCAGGCTAATCTGTCATTAGCAAAGTCAGGAACTCAACCTTGACTAAGATAATAGCTAAAGAAGATCTATCATCCACTTAAGGACAATTTACATAAGGATTCTTGCAGAGTGACGGCAACTTGTTCATAGGAAAAATGATAAGATTTTTAGATGTGGTTGGTCTTGCTGAAGATATTAGCATGCCATATTCATCAGTGTGTAGTGGATGTTTCTTCACATCAATGATAAAGTTTCATGGTAAGTACACATAGAATGATTTCATCAGTCTACAGGAATAAAATTGACTCTAAAACCAATTATTTTTAATATAGAAGCAGCACTAGAGCAATCAATAATAGGAATAATAGGAAATTCAACACTGGTTTGAATCAACACTGGAGCAATCAATAATAGGAATAACAAGAAATTCAAACAAGAGTTTGGGGGCCCGGGAGATAGCATGGAGGTAAGGAGTTTGCCTTTCATGCAAAAGGTCATCGGTTCAAATCCCGGTGCCCCATATGGTCCCCCGTGCCTGCCAGGAGCAATTTCTGAGCATGGAGCCAGGAGTAACCCCTGAGCACTGCCGGGAGTGACCCCAAAAAATCAAACAAGAGTTTGAATCACCTTAGACGTCCAACAATACATGAGTAGATTGTGAAGATGCAATACATACACAAAATGGTATACTACATCACTGTAAGGAATGATGCCCTCGTGCAATTTGTTGTATGCATTTGTGAATGGAACTAGAACATATTAAGTTAAATGAAATAAGTCAGAAGAATAAATGCAAGATGATATCAATTTTATGTGGTCTTTAGAATAATTGCATGAAGAAATGCAATGGTTTAAAAAGGGTTGTTGAGAAAGGAACAATCATGAGAAAGAAAGAAATTGAGTGGATGAGAAACACAAATAAAAAGGATAGGGGAGAGAGGTCAAGGGATCTCAGGTACATGGGTAGTATTAAAAAAGGTAGAACTCAACATCCAAGTCAGAATCAACGCCAATGAAATCATGAGACCCAAAATTAAAAATGAGTCTGGTATGCTGGTGGACTATGTTGTATTTGGTATCATTGATGAACTCAGGGAACATCTATGGAGGGAGGTTGACATTGGTGGTGGGATTGGTTCTTGAAACACTTTAAGTGTAAAACCAAACTATGAATAACTTTATAATAACATCCATTTAAATTAAAAAATACTAGCCTCTGAGTTTCTTAGAAGAGAAACCCGTGTTGAAGACCAACAATTGCAACAAGTCAATGAGCACAAATTATATTAAGTTTTTTCTTTTACCTGACTTCTTTTTCTACTCCATTCTAATGGTTCTAAATTCATAAAAAATGAACTACCTGCATTCATATAAAATAAACCATTCATATGAAAATAAACCACCTGCCTTAATTTCTTTTTATCAAAATCACCACCTTAATACATAATATTCATAAACTAGCATAAAATAATTTAAGTTCTTCTAAACTTATGTTTAAATGCTTATTATTAATTCATTAAGCAAAGTGCTTTCATTTACAGGACTAAAATTTATTGGAAAAATTTCATGTATAGTATAATTAAAATTAGATTATAGTAGGAAAAATCTTGAACAGAAATATAGGATATACTGGATAGAAAGAATTACAGAAATTACAGTAATAAAGAGAGGTAGGCAGAGAAGTAGGAAAATATATATAATATTTAGTTCAGGGTAAGGAAAAAACATAGTTGAAAGATTCATATTACTGAATAAAAATGTGGCTTTTCACTTATTAAAGGAGCAAGATAAATAAGCAGCATTATATGCCTTGGGGCCGGAGTGATAGCACAGAAGTTGGGCATTTGCCTTGCACACAGCTAACACAGGACAGACCTGGGTTTGATCCCGAGCATCCCATATGGTCCTCCAAGTCAGGACTGATTTTTGAGTGTATAGTCAGGAGTAACACTTGAGAGTCAACGGATGTGGCCCCAAATCAAACCAAAACAAACAAACAAAAAAACATTATTATGTGCCAAAATAGAAATGTGAAAAATGCATACATTGTCCAGAAAAGAAAAACATTATTCTCTTCATTTATTTGTTTTTTATAAAAGTAGAAAGAACATAATTTATTATTGAAATAAGACTTCTTGCCTTTATCTTCAGTCAATATTTTTACCAAAATATTATATACAAGTTTTCAAAAATGAACCAATGAAGGTGCTGAAGTGGTGGCACAAAGTGGCACAAAGGCATCTGCCTTGCTGGCATTAGTCCAGGACACAACAAGATTTTATCCCCCAGAATACCATATGGTTCCCAAAGCCAGGAGCGATTTCTGAGCGCATAGCCAGGAGTAAACCCTGAGCGTCATCGGGTGTGGGCTATAGAACCAAAAAAATAAAATAAAATGAAATAAAATAAAAATAAAAAAGAAAGAAAAAAGAAAAAGGAAATCAATGAATATGCTTTTGAACCTGCAGAAAACCTTAATAATTAAAAATCATGAGATTAAAATGAGAAAAGAAAGATAAATGACTCAAATGACAAATACATATGTATATTTTTAATCTGTTATAATAAGTTGCATAGCTGGGGTTGGACTGTGACCACACTCTGTTGTGTTGGTGCTAATTATCTTTCTGTGCTTAGGGGACCATATGTGGTACTAGAAATTTGAACTGGGTTCAACAGAATTCAAGACAAGTGATTGGATTCAGACAGAGAAAAACCAATTAGATTAAACTTTGGGTACTAATACTATATATTTTTGTGTGAAGTATATGTTGCTGATGGCATTGTTGGAATGTATTTTCTTTTCATCTGTGTTCTACTCTTCCTAGAAACAGGATTTTATCATTTTTCCTGCTAACTCTCCAGAAAAATATGAGCCTAAATTCTTCCTCTTTTCTTTCTACCTGCCACTAACTTCAGTATTGAAGTAGGTTCTGGTATCTATAAACACTTAATATGCATTTACTATTTTACTGATCAGACATAAAGATTGCCTATGTTTTTCATTATTTTTTTTTCAAAATGACCCATTCATGGGTTGATTGTTTATATATGGACTGATTGGTCTACTTGTAATCCTTTATAATCCTTCTGTCCTCTTGCAGATCAATTTATTAAACTGAACACATCTTTGAAATGATGCTATGAATCTCTCTTAGGAGTTTAAGTCCTAGCTATGTTTTCTAATTTATATCTATTAAAATAATATATAATGAATTTTAAAACTTACCTTCATCCTTTTATTCATAATCATAATTTAGTAAAAGGAAGTTCAGAGGTCTATTAGAGTTCATAAGCTTCAAAAATATTTACCTTGGTTCTGATATGCAAAATAGCATTTGTTATACTTAGTACTCTGTATACTTAGCACGCTTGATTTGAATAACATTGTAGTGGAAAAACAACCAGTGATTCAATTCATAGCTGGAAATCACAGGCCTATAGATTTTAAGTGCTGTCAAAGTCATAAAATTACTTGGAAGAAGATCATAAGACTAATATTTTTTCAGAATATTTCTCACATAATCTGAATTCCTCTCACTTAATACATGAATGACTATGTCATTAAAGTTATTGCAATAAATCATTTAATGTTTTAAAGAATAGCCTAGTGTGAATACATTAGACCTTCAGGGACTAGAACATCTTATAATTTCAAATTAGTTTTTCTACTATTCAATGTCTGCGACATTATATATCATTAGTATAATGTGGTATCTGTTAGATATTCAATTAAAGTGGAATTCTTTTTAAAGGTCTAAAACTTACTATTTCATAAATAGTCATAGGTTGTTTATCAGAGAAATAGTCTCCAAATTATTAGGAGCTAGATTTCTCAAATTTATCATCAGATGACAAGTAATCGGGCAGTGAAATCTTTCAAGGAATCTGAAAATGGGTTACAGAACTTGAGTATTGTTGTAATAGTAAAATTACCAAGAGTATTATATTTGGAAACTACAGAAAGGAGTCAAGAATTGTGGTGAAGTGTTTAGAAATGAGAAAGTAGAAAGATCTTTTATGCAGATGAGTTCTTCGGAATAAAAGTGATTGAGGGTCCTGCGACTTCCCAACAGGGAGAAGGGAATTATAATACCTAGTAGTACATCCATACCTCAGAAATCACAATAAAGATTTTTTCTAAAATGTTTTGGCTTAGAACCTCTCGTGAATCTTAAGGCCCTCGGAGCATCATTTAGTAATACCTAGTAATCACTTAGTAATACAATCACTTAGTAATAAAGTCAACCAGGTCAATGGTACATTATTAGGGTTTGACAATCTACTGCCATTTGGATAGTATGTATTTCTCAGGAATGCCCAGAAACACTGGTCATCAGGAGTCTCAAAAATTATAACTGGAGGGGTCCGAGAGATAACATGTAGATAGGCATTTGCCTTGTATTCAGAAGGATGGTGGTTCGAATCCAGGCGTCCCATATGGTTCCCTGAGCACTGCTGGGTGTGACACAAAAACAAAAAACAAAAACAAAAATATATCTGGAGATGCCCAAGGAGCTGTGATGTCCTGGACATGCATGTAAGTCATATATCCTAAATCCTGTTTTAGCATCCTGATCACACCAGTTTAATGAATCATACATATATACACCTCAGTAATCCCACTGATTTCTATCTCAGAATATCCATGGACATTATAAAAATTGGTATAATTTCCTGACCACGTGTAAAGATCTTTAAACATGTGTAAAGATATGCTTTTAAATATTTTCATTAAAGAATGAAAGACGAAAAAAGAATGAAGGTAACGAAGGAATGAAGTAAAAGAATAAAAGGAAAGAACAAAAGATATATAGAAGGAAGGAGGGAAAAAAAGAGTTAAGTAAAGTAGGGAAGGAAGAAAAATAGGGAAGTAGGGAAGGAAGAAGAAGAAAAAAGAAGATAGGAAGGAAGGAGAAATAAGGGAGGAAGGAAGGATAAAAGCAAGGGAGGGAAGGAAGAAGGCAGAAGAAATGAAGGAGTGAGGAAAAAGGAGTAAAAGGAAGAAAGGAAAGAGGGAAAGAAAGAAGGGGGAAATGAAGGAAGGAGAAAAATGAAAGAGGGAAAGGTAAAAAAAGGTAGGCAGAAATGTATATAAAACTTATTGTAGTATGCAGGGAGATAATACAGGTGTCAGGGCATGGTATTTGCATGTGGACAACACTGATTTGATGCCTAACATTAAATGATCTTCTTTAGGTTGCTGTTTGCAGCCCTAAAAGTCCCTGTGCACTGGAAGTTATAACCCTAAAAATCTTCAAGCAATCTCAGGATTGGAGCAGAGCAAAATAATTTGTCACTGCGTTCAAATTCAAGAACACATGGCCAACAATTGCTAAGATGTTCTGCAATCCTCCTGAGAAACATGAGTAAATCTTCTGACCCCCCCCCAAAAAAAAAAAAAAGAAATACAAAAGAATGGTTTGCAAGTATTAACTTTTGAAAGAATGTCCACATTCTTGGAGATAACATATGAATTGAACAATGTACATCAAACTTTTTGAAACAAAGAGCAGTTTACTCAGTATATAATTATAATGGTTCTTCAGGAAAATGCCAATTAATGCATTGATGTCAGCACCAAAGTTTTAGGAAATCCCATGTGTGGATCTTACATTATTCTATAATTCTTCTTCTTGGATCTCCTAAGGTTATACATACATTCATTATCTTTCAATAACATACCATAATGCTATACAAATACTTAGTAAGTATCTTTGGGACCATGTAAATCCTTTAGGAGGTGTGTGGGAAAACCCTCTGTCTATGTGATTTACAAAATGCAGATGGTTAGTAAGACTGGACTCGCTATTGATGCCTCATAGCATCTTTCTTAAAGCCCTTAAAGAGAGCAGCATAATTCTTTAAGACATAATATTACACTTAGGAATTTCTCTAAAAGATCATCAATCTTTTGGGCATGACTCTAAGCACACAGCTAGCATTAAATAAACCATGACTAGAAATAAAATTCAAAATACTTTGAGTGATTTCTACAAAATGCTCTCCATTTGCCAATTATGTCCTCCCATATTTCATTACATCAGTTACTCATTACTTTTAGCTAAAAATACAGTTATGACAAATAATATATCTCAAAGGAAGTTTCATGATTTTTCAAAGCAATATGATCAATAGATTGCAGCCATGCCATCAATTATAGTTGTTCCTTTGTGAAAATAATATCGTGAGTGATTATGATGCTGACTTCATTTGCCATTGTTGACAATTTGACTTTTAACATACAAATATACCTAAAAGAATGGCAGAAACAAATGGTATACTTCGAAAAAAAACAATGTCTGCTATACATTGATGGACATTCTAATAAAAGAAAACAGTCAATGAAGAATTCAGCAATTATATAATTTAAAGATAAAAGAAATTAACTTAAAAATTAAACATAAAGTTATACCCCACATCTCACTTCCTACTTTCTGGGAATAGACTGAAAAATACTCAATTTTGAAGCTTAAAAACAGCTACTTAAAAAAATACTACATGAATCACTGAAAATGGAACAGAATTGTTCTTAGATACTCTGACCTAGGTGTTTCTGTAATGCTATTACATAAATAAACACATCATTTAACTTACTTGTTCTTCAAATTCTTATATATCTTCTAAGCAGTTCATCATACACCATGTAAGATAATCTGAAATATTTAACAAATATTTCCATTCAAATATAAAAATATCTTCAAATATAAAGAAATAATCATTGTTTCTATTACATAGTCCCTAGAGAAAGATGTATTCATTGTGCTAAAAGAAAGATAAAATTAAGTCATGCATTATTCATGTCTATTAGCTATAAAACTATATAAACTCAAGTGCACTAATATAGTTTTTACAGCAAAAACCTGCACATGTGTTAATAGATTTATGAAATTAATTAGCAGCAATTATATATAGTAACAGATCAACATTACAAGCAATATGCTGTAACTAACAACTGCTGTTTGTGGTATTCAACAACTTCATAAAATTCCACGGTTCATCTTTCATCCTGCTGTGTTTCTTTGGTGCTTCCAGCAGACTTTTTGGAATTCATATATATCATCTTCTAAACTTCTTGAAGCTGATCCTTCCCTATTTCTATCTCTCCTAGTTAAAGCTTTATTAGACTTTAAGTGATTCCACTTTGATTTCGTGAGTGATTTTACTAGGATCTTTTCATAAGCATCTAAGTGTTCAAAGTCTGCAGAAGAAAAAAAGCATGGATTCCAACAGGGATGTGCAAGGCATCTGCCCTCAGACCACAGCAAAAGCCTGCACAAGGAATAATGTTAATAGAGAATATTGGAGGACCAGAAATGATGGGATATTTTGAAGATTTGTTTTAACATCATGGATGTAACATAGGGATTTGGCATGTGGTAAAATCAAAGTAAGATGATATTTATGAAGTATAACTTCCCTTGTAAGTAATCTGCTCACTGTAGAAAAAGATAGGATCAATGGTACCATGCATAGAACCCTTTCTTTCAGTGTTGTATATGGCTGACCTGAGTTTGATGTTTGTACCTCAATGGTCTCCTGAGCATTGTTAGAAGTGATTTTTGAGTGTTTATCCATGAATAAGTCCTGAGTACCACCAAGTGTGGCCCAAAAACATGACAAAAAAGAAAGTTTAAAAGTATATAGGACGTTTACCTTTGTTTATCTCATGATCTTAATGATACAACACCCAGAACTTGTACTGAATGAAACTTCCTATGTTTGATTTTTAACTATCTAATAATAAGGAGAAAGTTTGCATGAAAAAGCACTAAGGCATGATTCTTGAGAATATGAGAAATTTTCCACTTCAAAAGCAACCATTTGCTGTTTATCTGAATATCTATATATTCTGAATTATCTGAATGTCACCTGCTGCAGAAAAACATTAATTTCAGAACAAAAACAGTTCCAAAGATCAGTATGACAGAATAAAAAGTGAACAATATATTTGAAACCATTTATTCATGTGCTTCTCACCAACAGAACTCAACAGGCACTAGTCACTCAGAATTTCCTTTGTAAGTTTAAGCTGTATAAGCACACTATTATAATTGGTCAGTGAGGATAATTTCAAGTAATTAAAAAGACAAAATACTTTTGAAACAAAGGAGAATGAGACAGACATCATCAGTAGAAAGAAATGGATCACAATTGCAAATTAAAATGAAATGTATGGGCAAATTATAGAATCAGTTACATAGCATAATAAGTCATGTTTTGTTGGATCTCTAATAAAGCCTCAATCGAAAAAAGTTTTGTCAAAGTCAGAACTTATCATGAAGCTAAGAATGTAAATCAATAAAATGTGATTTAGTAAACCACCCTGGTTAAATATCTGAAAGACATCACAGATTAATCTTTTATAAAGCCATAATGCACACATTTAAGAATAATAGTTTAATGATATCCATCAATATATTTATAGTAGCACTATGAGCAATAACCCAGATCTGGAAACAACCCAAATATCTAATGCCATCTGAACAAATAAAGACACTGTAAGGCCAGACAGGAATTAAGATATTGCAGCTAACCTTAGATTACATTTTAATATTTCCCTAAATAAGCTCCTGTCTTGCCATAGATCAAGCTTAAAATATATGATAAAGGCTGCTAAATGCACTTAGGAGAAATTTTTTTTCTACTTAAACATGAGTTAAATCAAGATGGTAGTACACTTGCCTTGCACATAGATTACCCATGTTCAGTCCCCAAGTCCCTATATGGTCTCCCTGGCCAGAAGTAAGCCCTGAGCATAGCCAGGTGTGACACAAAAACAAAAACAAGTGTCACTTGTGGAACTATAGATTATTTGGTACTATCCAGTGTTTGTCACCTGAGATAATTAATAAAACCAAAATAGTCACTTGGATGCCATGAATATAATCTCCCTGGAGGAGTAACTAGCACTGTTGACACTAATGAAGAGATTGAGTTCTGACAGCTAAAGTGAGTTTCAAACTTGGATAATAAAAACAAACAAAAAAAAAAACTTTGTAAGTGCTTCCTGGTTTTAGACATTTCCCTGTCTCTAACATACATAGCTTATATCTATTTATTAATAGTACCAAATAAAATGAATTATTCAGCATTGAGGAAAGATGATTTTAAGTAACAGATACCTTTAGACTACTAATTACGTTGTTCATAGTATAGTTTAAACTCTTTCAGGAGAGCACGTTGAAAGGCAAAATGGAATTATTAAGCATATATGCACTGATTATTAAAAATGATGGACAGAGAGGTGTTGGAGGGATGTACAGTGGTTTTGTCACTTACTTTGCATGCAACTGACCTGCAAGTTTTTTTGCTACATTCCATGTAGCCCCATTGAGCCTGACATGTGTGTTTCTTGAGATAAAAAGAAAGGAGTGGGCCAGAGAAGTGGGTGAAGTATTAGGGCATTAGCCTTGCACACGGCTGACCCAGGATGGACCGTGGATCTATACCCAGCTTCCCATATGTCCCCCCACACCAGGAATGATTTCTGAGCGTATACCCAGGAGTATATCCTTAGTACTGTTGGATATGATCTAATCCCCCTAAATAAAATGAAATATGGATGGTTTTAAAATGTCAAAGTGCTTCCTACCCTGTAGCACTTGTTCCTAAATGATTTGCATTAACCTATAATTCAGTCATATATCTCCTTACATTGTGTTCCACCTACAACCTACTGCCCTTCTAAATCATGACAACACAGAAGACAGGAAAATTGAAGACCATGCAAATACTTGCTTAAAGTTTACTGGCTCTTTTTTGGATGGCAATTACTGGCCCTTTCTGGAAGGCAGGTGGAAAGAAATGAAGTGTAAATAATAATAATGCATCTATCTGTGAAACGTTTGAGGAGAGTGAATCTGTCTTCAAGACATAATGAAAGAGGGAAGAGTGATATAGAGACCAAAGGGTTGGCAAAGCATCGCATCTGTTCTGTTTTAGACAAGTAACACATCATCTCTGGATATGGAGCAAGTGTTTATGTACAAGATCACATTTTTATTGATGGTGCTTTCACACTAGAGTAAGTGGATTGGGAAAGAGTGAGGAAAAGGAATATCTGACATTAACTCCTACAATGGGCCAACATGTTGCTACACTTTGTTTACAGTTGATATCAGTCTACATTTATTTAAAAATTGTTTAATGGGGGGGGAATTGTTTAGCAGATATACTAATTTATGGAGAATTATGTTTATCTTTCCTAGTTTCTTTTAAACTCCACATTAACATTGTTAATCATTTTCTCTAAAATCCAAATGACTTCCTTGTACATAATAGATCCATAAAAAATTTATTAAAAAATGAATAAGTATTTCACATGGAAATATTTTTTTCACAATTAAAAGGAAAGATATATTTAGATATAAATGTATGCATATGTGTGCTTATGATATATTTACATTTTTCCAAATATATTAGCATAATTTGCATTAATATAACTTTGAATTGAGATATCTTTATTAGAATCTGGATCAGGATCATACTGACTTTAGAGAAACAGCTAAAAATCTGCTCTTTGCATAATACAACAAAATAGTTAAACATGTTCTTTGGAGACATAAAGATGACTACTTCTCTCTGTTTCTGTGTGTCAAAATGTAGAGAAATGTTACTGAGCATCTGGACATTAATTTTATTTTCACAACTCAATTTAACATATAAGGACATTTCTATGTGTTGGAAATTATGAGAACTGAGAAGACAGAGACGTTAGTTTGGGTTGCTGGTGTCTGTGGAACATTAGAACATCATAAATACTTTATCTCTGTGTCATGGCATCCATTATTGCATCTGCATCTTAGAGCTATTTTAGTGAACATTTTATGGAATTTTACTTCAGAATCTTCTTGAGGGTAAGAAGAAAATTATGTTGATTATTGTTTTATGAGCCACATTTCTCAATATGGGGGGCAGCAAAAAGTTATCTATTTTTGTAGTTGTTCAAATACTAAATACCCAGGTGAAAATATCAGAAACCTCAAAGAAGAAACAGAATTGCATTTAATCCTTGGGTAAATTTTCCTCTTTTTTTAATGGGTGCTTCATTTTTGTATTGTATTTAAAGATCAAGGGTAACATTTAGTTTTCTGTATTTCAACCATATCTACAAACACCTTCACACCCCATTTAGGTTCCTGTTTAATTATTTGGGGACTGTGATCTAGTCATGTAGACATATAACTATCAATCTTAATGAGTCATAGGACATACTATTTAATAAAAATGATTGATTTTTGTATCATGATTTCCAAAGAGCATTAAAGGAGGGGAGACATCTCATTCAATTTAAAAGCAAAATGAGTTGGTCCTTATTTACTCAAGTAGACATGGGTCCTAAACTGAGCTCAAAGTCCATGAATGTGAAAGAGTCTGGTCTCTCCATCAAAGTGCTCAAGACAAGATCTATAAAAACAAAACAAACAAGCAAACAAACAAACAACTCTACCTTTCCTTGTACCTAGAATGACATTCTTTCTAGGGATGAAGCAAAATTGCAGCAGTAGGTGTTTGACTTGTAAGTGATTGTCCCAGTATTTACCTGGATTCAATCCCCTGCGTCCCATTTACTCCCCAACGTCAGGAGAGATTTCTGAGCTCATAGCCAGGAGTAACCCCTGAGCAACACAGGGTGTGACCCAAAAACCAAAAGAAGAAAAAGAAACAAAAACAAAAAATAAAAAAAAAAACAAATAAATAAGAATGACATTCTTTCTCTAAAGGAGAATTAAAATAAAAGAGTCTGAATCTATGTGTCTTCTGTTAATTCAACAGACAAGAAATTGTGTGGGCTGAAGAAATTCACTTGTGAAGCTACTGAATTTTGGAAGTTGCTGGTTAGTAGAGCATAACCCACTAACTTAATTAACAGTTTTAAGAGGTTGGTTTAAGGATTTTATTGGGGAAAAAAGATATGAAAACATTTGGAGAGTCTAAACATTATTGTGCTGTAAATCCTGCAGCTGTGTTTCAATTAAGTCTTTGGCAGTAATAAATAAGCCTGGATAGTCTGGCTGACAACATGCAATGGAGACTCTAGTCCTACCAGTTTCAGCAGCTGAGCGTGTTAAATTGGATTCTATTCAAATTTGGCAGAAATGTCAAGGTATTTCACCAGAGACCACAACTGGAATATAATTTTTAGGAACTGATAGACTTTCCTTTTTTGACCACTGGGCACTATTGCTCAGATCAGGGTTAGATCCATGACAGTGGTGATGGTGATGATATGATTTTATTTCTAAGACAACGAACTGTTCTTCGTTCATGGCGTGAATTGCTTCTTCCACTTGACTTGTGTTGTCCCAAGGGACTCGCTGTTAGAGGTTAACAATAATAGATGAGGATCTGTACATGTTTCTTGGGATAGCAAAATGATAATCTCCATAAAGTCTATGGATGTTTGGAGAAAATTCAGGGAGGAGATGAGTACACAGACGCTGAAAGAGTGCTTAATGATATTTAAAGCACTTGCAAATCAAACTCAACGCAAATGCTCTGATGAATTAGAAATATAAGGTTTTTGGAAGTAGAAAGGATGTTCTGGTCTGTCTATAGGGTTTCAAGTATGTCATTAAACCTTTGATTATAGAGAGTAAGTTATATCTTCCAAGAACCCAAATTTAAATGCATTTAAAACTATATATTCATGAGGGGCATAAACAGTTTTACTCCTCCTACAGACACTTGTGTTTTTCGTTTAACACATACAGACCTACTATTTTTTGAGAACACTTATAATGTCTGTATAAAACACTAAGCTATGTAAAATATTAAAATATTGAATATATGCTTTAAACAATCTTTAATTGTTCTCCCTTTCTGTGTTACATGTCTCAAGTCTGTGCAGGTCATGGTAATAACTATACACTACTCAATCTGTATGGTTTACTTCATTATTTTAAATATTATAATATTTTATTTGTGCCTTCTTTGAGAATTACATGTATGCAAATTAATATGCAACTTATTAAATGCATTTCATTTCACCAACATCTGAACAAATGATGTTTAGTTTAAAATACATGTACAATGGATAAAATGGAAATTATATGTGACTTTTGTAAGAAGTGTTTCAGGTGCTCCATTGATGTTTCTAATCCCTTGTAAGGAGAAAGAGTAATGGTTATTGGTTTGAAATTTGAATGTGTTACTTAAAACAGAAATGAAGGAATAAGAGAAGAAAATATTGAATTATAAGTGCTACCCCAAAATTCTTTTTTCTTAGCCGACTAATATTTACACAACTGTTGGGATTATTTGAATGTTTTAAATGAACACATAGAAAATTTAAAATCAACAGAAGAAAAGAAATAAAACAATGTTCATAAAGTGAAATCTGATGACAGTCTGCAAATTTTGAGCTTCTAATCTGAAACCTAGCATGAGCAAATCTTTTTATTCTGGTCCTTGATATTTCTGGATCTAAACAGAGTTTCTGCAATATTTCGCTTAGGGATGCTACTCTTTTTTTTTTTTTTTGAGGTGTGGGGTGAAGAGGGAGCAGAGACATCTCTGAATATGTTGATGAAACTCAGAACTTGGAAAACTGCAATGGGGCTGGTTAGGCTAGAATCTAGCTAATCTTGTACCCAATTCACTCCTGCTAATTCTGCTCCTGTTCTTACTCTGACATCCTCAAGCGGTTACACAGGACCTATCAAAGTAACCCTCTGTATAAAATGTCACTGGAAATGGAATTTCTTATTTATTTCCTGAAAATATCTCTGTTTAACCACCTTGTAAGCTCAGGGCAGCTGTCCTGAGTCTGGGCTTGTTTGGCGATTTCATTTTATTGGTTGAGTGTGATACCCAACGGACACAGCTTTGACATCAATTAAAAGCACAACAAATCAGCAGTGGCTGTTTCTGGAAAGAGCTCCTGACAGTGAAGCATGGAGATAAAGAAACTCTCTCAATAAGTCATGCTTTGTCATTTTCAGAACCTTTTCTCCCCCAGATTTGTTGAGCATATACATGCATGTACATGTTCTTATGAATACACACCCACTTGGGTGAGCATAAACATGTTACATACATGTTGATTTCTTATTGGCAGATCCAAAATTTTTAGCACACACATGTACCCTTAAAAACACTTGAAACTCTACAACTGCTTGCATACAGATATTCATCTGCAACTATATAGACAGACACGAAGATTAATACTACTCAAACGAATATCTATAAATAATTGGAGTACCATATGATCATACAGATATATAAATACAGAATTTCTCAAATAAATAAGCAGAGCATATGTTCAGGAGCCACTTAAATAGAGGCACATTTAAATACCAACATATTTACCACCCAATGTAACAGACCCAAGGCAAGTTACTGAAGTAATTGTGAATGTGCAATTAATTTGGTCCTGAAGAAAGGACTTTATAAGAAAATGCTTGCCATAATTCTAGATTGAATGTACCTTCTTATGAACAGTTTTCTTTGCCATTTTTCTTTTCCTTTCTTGTGCATTGAGGATGTTTCAGTTCTATTTGCTTAACAAGGTTGTGGTACATTTAGTCAAATTAATATTTCATTTATCAGCCTCCAATGGCTGGTTAGAGTGTTTATTTTAGCATCATTTACTCCAAGGAGGAACTTCACGGTGATTTGGTCTTGACATGTTTTGCCACAAATTGCATCCATTTACTTCTTTCAGTGCCTGCAATCACCTCTAAAAGTTTTCAGATCACTGGCTCTCAAAGAGGAAAAGCTGTTGTTTCAAGTCTCCATAATTGTGTGCCTTTTAGATATTTGGAAAACTAAATAGCTTTATTAATTAACACTCTTTCGGGGCAGGAGAGCAGAAGAAAATGAAGAAAGAACATGCTTTGTACTAACCACAGATGAGAATAGCAAGAGTTGAAGAAAAGAAACAAAATAAGTGTGATTTTATTTATTCAGGAAAAGCCGTCTATGGCATTTGAATAGATTATAATTTAGTGGGCAGTGAGGTGGAAAAAATCATAGAATCCCAGAAGGAACCAGATACCATTGGTGGGACAGATGTAGGACTGAAGGGAGGTGACTTTAGTGCTGAGATTTGGGTTCCTTAAATCTAAAATGAGGACATCACTTCACTGACAATGGTTAACACCTTGTCTGGTTATTCAATATTTCTCTAGATCATAGATTACTTGTATCACCCAGCTTTATATTTCTAGCTTATTTTCATCAAAATTATCCCAGTTCCATCCAAGTTGCAGCAATGTGCAAGATTTTATATTTTCTTAGAGTTGCTTCAAGATTATACTCTATAAACACTAAGCAATAATCAAGATACATTGCTTTATATTTTTACATTAGATGGTTCTCTTCTTCATGGTTTATTAGCTTGCCTTTCACATCTCACTCTATTTACGTCACGTCTCAGCTTTGTTTTCCACAAAATAACAAGAACACACTAGCTAATAATGAGTTTGTGCAATATACCGATTTTCCTGGCCAGTTCAATTTTGTATCAATTCTTCTTTAGGTAATATCATTAAGTAGAATTTAGACCTCATTGGCTTTCTTAATAAGACCTCAAATCTCCAAGATTCTCTCTATTTCCAGCTATTTACCTATTTTTCTTTTGTAATTTTCTCTATCTTCTCAACATTAATGCGGAGGAGATATAGATAATTGGCCATTTTTCCTAATGAATTTTTTGAACTTTCAATTTAAGAGCTAGTCTTATTTTTTCCTCACCTTTAATTTTAGAGTTTTTTTTCTTAATGTTTGTTAACTTTGCTTTGCCAAAAGTATCAAAACCTAGTTTCAAATAAGAAATCCAAAACTGATTTGTCTTCGTTTTCTCCCTTAGACTGTAGGAGAGAGACATCATCAAGCTAAGTTTTGCTTATCAGGGAATCAGAAAAGCATTTTTATAGTTCTTTTGAATCACATTTCTAAGGAAATTAGCTTATTTTTTTTTTGCATTTTAGATCCTATTTAAAATTTTAAATATAAATTACCTTATTTAAAGACTATGTCTTACAATTTGTTTCCAGGTAAATGGGTGCAAATTTTTTTTTTAGCAAAAGGAAGAAAAGGAAAGAAAGAAGGAAAGAAAGCATGCAGCAAAAGGGAAATTTGTTAAGAAATATTGTATATTGCAAAGAGGTCACTAAGTCATTGTCAGATTTTCTTAACTCTGGTTGAAAGTTGACCTCTCTCTTACTTCTTTTGTTTCTGAATAGTTTAAATTTGTTATTATCTATGTTTTCTCTATCACACATATATTTTATTTAGTAGGAAAGGGATAGTATATGTCTGAAACACCGGTCTTACATTAATTTGTTAAAGCAAACATTTCTCCTTATTTCTAAGGAGAAAACCCATGTTCTTATCTATACCAATTACATTAATGTGTCCTAACCTAGACCATCATCTTTCTGATAGTCAGAAACCACAAAAAAATTAATTTGAGCTGGCTTAAGTAAAACTTCTAGAAATGTACCTAATTTAATTGAGCACAAATTTTTATGTATTGATCTATAACTATAAGTGATCTTTGCCAGACATATAGTATTTCATTCTTTACTCATTCTTTCATGATATGTTGCAATAAGTTAAATGTGAAAAACATGCTCACCTTTTACAACTACTGTTACTCTCTGTCTCTCTCTCCCCAACAGATATGCAGACAAACATATGTGCAGCACATATGTACTTAATATTGTGTATTATATAATTATGTGTATACATGCATAATATATAATATATAGATAGAAAGAGAACAAAATAATAACTATCCCAAATCCAATTGCATTAAAGGAAATATAAGGGACTATTAATTACTCTTGCCTTTCTGTTGGTCGATTTTGTATGTCTTCCATAAACATACTATATATTTACAAAATATAATAAATAAATTTTAAATTATATATGCAATGTACTTATATGCATAAGTAATTATGTATAAGCGTTTAATGCATTTGCAATACTGTACTGATATACTTATAAAATTATTATGTGTTCTGAAATATTATGTTAATATTAATTTTCTTACATCATTGAACTGTTAAGTTTTGTCTAAAATTACTGATAACGTTGGATTCTATATAGAATGCATCCTCAGTGCACTATCCAAACTAATTTTTTAAGGTAGTATGTAGAAAACATTTTAATTTCCAAAGAACGGTTTACATTAACACATGCATAAAACCATACTCATAAACATATAAAGCAAATCAATATTGACATAAACTTTTATAGTACTACACACAAGGGGAGTAATTAAAACCTTGAATATTCATTTAAATGTTTTTATTTGCATAATTTTATATTTAAGTACATTTGAAGATTTTTAGACAAAAATATACTTCCATTGTTGATCAGGTTATATTTTAAATAGTCCTTAAATCATATTTGCAGCAGCTTCTTATACATTTGTCTATTTAATACTTTAAAACTGCTATCGGAATTGTAGGACTGTGAGATGAGTTCTAACATTTTTGGCATTAACACTGTCAAAGGAGAACAGTAAGACTCTTCAAGTAGAACTTGTTAAGTTAGTCTTATAGTGGGAAACTGATGTGCTTCTACCATTTCTAAGGGTGGGAGTCATAGGTCAATGAGAGTGTGAAGACTGAATGAAATCATCATGAGCCTCACTGGGAATTCCGTCTTATTAGGAGAAAGCATGTAAAAAAGAGCTCTTACATGTGATAGAGTTATTTGAAACGGCTCATTTAGAATGAAAGTATTGAACCATTGACTAAAGTCTCCAGCAAAGTTCACATAATTTTTTCAACTAACCAAGCATGCCTTGGAGTGATGAAGACCCACTGGGGAGTAGAAACTAAATAGTTTGACTTGTTTGTTGACAAAAGCATTAAGTTTTCATGCCAATTACAAAGACAACAGATTATTAACCCTTAAAACATTTTATCTTGGGTGTGGGTAGGGAAAAAACATTTTACCTTGTCAAAATGATCAACAATATTTTTATTGATATTAATCACAGTTTTAAAATTTTTATAATTGGGTTTCAATCCTACAATGTATGCCACATTCATCAGTGCACCCTTTCTGACAACAATGTTCCCATCTCTCTCTGATTAGCATAATTTTTTTTTTGGTTATGGGGTCACACCTGGCAGTGTGCTCAGGGGTTACTCCAGGCTCTATGCTCAGAAATTGCTCCTGGCAGGCTCATGGAACCATATGGGATGTCAAGGATTGAACCATGTTCTATCCCAGCTCATTTGCATGCAAGGCAAACACCTTACTGGCTGTGCCCCTGATTAACAGAACAGACTTTTGGTCTCTGATTGACAGAATTTTATTGTTGAAATTAACACACCCCAAATGTGATGATGAGAGCATGGAAGTATGAAGTTATTTTAATTGAAGATTACTCAGAGAATAATTTTATCTTAGGAATGGTCAGCCACCCAGGTGACTGCCAACTATGTTAAAAATGCTATTTCTGAAAAATATATACTTTGGTATAAAGTTCCAGTATGGAACATTTATATCATTAAGGAATATTATTCTTTCTACTATATATGCCTACCTACCAAGAGGTAGTATATTGTTCATATATAATAATGAGTTTCAGGAGTTAATTCAGTCAAGTTTCAAGTATTACATAAAAGTTCTGACTATTTATATTTTGAGTCATTTGTTCCTCTGTTCTTATTCCCCTCAAATAAAAATATTCTAATTATTGTGAAGCACAAATTTTTTTATTTAATTTTAACTTTAGATTTAGGCAACATAATTTATTATACTGTTAATATTACTATTTCCAGAATAAAATGATGCTAAGTATTTCGGTCACAACTCCATGGTCTTTAAGTTATCTCTTGTTTACACATCAGTGAAATGAATTCAAAATGATGATTAGATATTGTATCATACAATTGACAATACAAATAGTATAGAAACAACCAATGCTGTTGGTATGCAGAAAAAAACTTCATTCACTCTTAATGGAATATCATTTAGTGAAACATCTAGTGAAATCAATATGAAAAGTTCTCAAAAATTTCAGAACTTTAAAGCAATTTGACAGTCTAATATGAGACCACTGGTCTCCCAGATTCATATTACACACATAAACATCTACTAGTTCTTTTTTGTTACTATATTCATTTGAGAAATATTCCTTGAATTTGACTTACACTGTTTTCCTACAAATTAACTACCATTACCCCAATTATAAGTAAGTCTAATAAGTCATGACAAAGTAACTAGGTGAGCATAAACTCTAATCAATGAAAACTCATACACAGGACTTAGGCATTAATAGTGCTATCAGTTGAAATCCTGAGACATACAAAAGCTGAGTAATTAAAAGTCAAGGAAGGTCCCATTTGGGCATGGGACCATCATCTCTGCCAAATATCTCCTTCAACTCAAGCAGATATGAAACAGATTGTACCTCTCTTTTCCTTCAGGCATGTTTATTTACATTATTTTCTTGTAATATAGCCTTTCACAAAACTTTCTTTAATTTATTAGCCATCACTAAATCAATTTTGAATCCATAATTCACCCAGAAGTCATTCTTCTAAGACTCATTATATATGTAAATCTTAGATAATACAATTTTCTGTGATATTATTAAACTTTTAGTAGAGAAAGACTGTGCAAGAGACATTGTTATATTCATCATGATGGCTGACCTAAAAGAGAAATCAGTATTTTTAAAAAAGGGGAGAGAGAGAAAAAAGAGGCCACATAATCTCTCTCTCCCTCCCTCCCTCTCTCTCTCTCTCTCTCTCTCTCTCTCTCTCTCTCTCTCTCCCTCTCTGTCTCTCTGTCTCTCTTAGTTTTTGGTCCAACAACCCTGGGGTGTTCAGGGTTTAATCCTGCTTCTGCTTTCAGAAATATCTCCTGGCTCGGGGAGCATATGGGATGCTGGGAATCGAACTCTGGTCCAATCTGGGTGTCCACAAGCAAGGCGAACACCATATCACTGTGCTATCTCTCCTGCCCCTGGGGCATAAATTCTGTTCTCATGTCTGAACTACCCTCATGCCCTTCACCAATTGTGTTTTACTGCTTTTTTATTATCAAGCCAACAATTCCTCCACCTTTCTCAATATTTTTACCTGACATTGTTCATTTAAAACTTGACAACAATATGCCAAAGAAAGTTCTGGAAAGCACACATAGTAGTATCCAGTCCTTCCCATTATATCTATGTTTAAATATTATTCCCTGGGATAGGAAATAAAAGTACATTCTTTGAACAAGGGAATCCAAATAATTAAAGCTTAAAAGGAGCAATGTTTCTCATGAGGGTTAAATCCACTACTTTCATTTCTCTGAGAAAGCTAGTAGAGTATAGATAATAAGCTAGGATCTAAATTGCCTACAAATCTTTACATTTGGTCAAATAGTTTATGTTTATAATGATTGTTCACACTAGTTTATGTTTTCCCAGTTTTCAAAGCTATTGTTTCATCAAATTTGTGTCAAAGTGAGGGCAACTGATTACTATATTAGGAAACACAGAATCAGTAAACAAAAATAATTTGTGTCAGGTTAAACTATTTTCCTCATAAGTGAGGAAAACAAGGTTTGATAATTTATATGTGTTAAATGTACTCTGTCATATGTGGCCAATCACTTACAGGGGCATTTCTTGAATCCCAGTGGTGATCGATGCCTCTGTTCTTCTCTTTGGACAAACAGCATTATTTATTCTTTTCACTTTATATTTGTCAATAATAAATTGGATCATGATGTCTTGGATTTTGACAAAATTAACTGCTATGCAGTATTTTTTGTATAATCTTCATGTATAAATATTCATTTTGCCCCTATGTTAAGAACATCAGTTACAGGCTGTTTTAAAATATATAAATCCCAGAGCTGGAGCGGTGGCACTAGGATTAGGGAGTTTGCCTTGCTACTGTCAACCTAGGACAGACTGTGGATAGATCCCTCAGAATCCTATATGGTCCCCCAAGACAGCGCCAATTTCTGAGTGCATAGACAGAAGTAACCCCTGAGTGCCAGCTGGTTTGGCCCGAAAACCAAAAATAATAATAACAATAACAATAATAATAATGAAAATAGTAATAAAATAAATAAATCCAGACCAAAAAGAATTAGTTACTACAATTTTTGTGTAATTAAGTAAACTCTTTTAAAATTTTATTTTTTATTCATTTATTTATTTATTTATTTATTTATTTATTTATTTATTTATTTGGTTTTTGGGTCACACCCGGCAGCGCTCAGGGGTTACTCCTGGCTTCATGCTCAGAAATTGCTCCTGGCAGGCATGGGGGGACCATATGGGGCACCGGGATTCGAATCAATGACCTTTTGCAGGAAAGGCAAACGCGTTACCTCCATGCTATCTCCCGGGCCCCATAAAATTTTATTTTATTTTATTTAAACCATTGTTATTTACGAAGTCCTTCATAGTTGGGTTTTAGACATACAAGGAATCAAGACCAACCTAATAATTAGTGTTGACCTCCCTCTACCATGCTCCTAGAGTCTGTCATATAATACCACCCTTTGCCCCCAATCTTGCCAGTAAAACAGGCCCATTTTAAGTTTATGTTATTAGAATTTAGATCTCTTAATTCCATTATTGATTTGGGTTAAATAATTCTTTTTGTCCTTTATCTCCACGACTGCACCTGAGACCACTTGCTCTATCCTTTCATTTTTGTGTTTCTCCTCCTCCACTCAGTTTCATTCCTTCTCCTTAATATACTCTGGGGCTATGAGTGTTAGAGACAACTTTTGCACTTATTCATGTAGTTACTCTAAATACCACATACAAATGACATCATTCTGTACTTATCCTTCTTTTTCTGGCTTACTTCATTTAACATAATAACTTCCAGTTCTATCCATATTGTGGCAATTTTCATGATTGCATCATTCCTTACAGCTTAGTAGTATTCCATTGTATATATTTATATACCACATCTTCATACTCCACTCATCTGTTGTTGGACATCCAGATTGATTCCAAATCTTAGCTTTTGTACTGAGTGCTGCAATGAATGTTGACATACATACATACATACATACATACATACATATTTTTCAATGAATGCTGTTCTTTTCTGGAAATACTGGGTTATATGGCTGCTCAATTTGAGATTACTGAGAATCATGCATACTATTTTCCAGGCAGCATTCCGACCAGCAGTACATGAAACTTCTTTCTCACCACATCTCTACCAATAGAGATTTTCCCCAGTGTTTTCGATATGTGCCATCCTCGATGGTGTAAGATGATAAGATGTCTTGATTTTGATTTCCATAACTATAAGTGATTTTTTATGTGCCAATTGGTCATCTGTTGGACTTCCTTAGACAAGTGTCTATTCATTTCCTTCCCCTATTTTTTATAGTTTTATTTTTAGGATGAATGGGGTTTATCTTGTGAGTAGTTTGTATATTCTAGATATAAAACCATTATCTGATATATTGAGGGAAAAATGTTCTACAATTCAGTTAGCTGTCTTCTAAATTTTGCCCATGTTTCTTTCGATGCAAAGAAACTTTGTAGATTGATGTTGCCTCGTTAATTCAGATTTGAAGATATAGCCCTTGCCATTGGCATCCTATCATTTAAAGCTTGTTTTCCTCAATATGTTTTATGGACTAAAGTCTGATCTGAAGGTCTTTAATCCACTTTGAATTGACTATTGTGTAAGGTGTGAGATGTGGATCAATCTTTAATTTCTTACGGATGAATATCCAAATGATTCAGTAAACATTTTAGACGAGTTATCTTAAAAAAAAAACTCAAATATGGGCTATGCCAGAGCTTAGCTTCACTGAAGTAACTTCACTGGGTTCACGACTAATCTCTGGAGAGACACAAGCTCAATGAAAATTCTGGGTACACTGGTATTTGGGGTTGAAAACTCTGTGCTTTTCTTGAAGTGGTAAAGAGCAGCCTCCCCTCTGCATTTGTAATTAGGAATAATGGAAGTCCCAGTAGTCATATTCACATTTCACAGACAGCTACCATCATGTAAACTCATTAACACAGTTCTACATATTATGGAGTTCCTGTATCAAATTCCATAGCAATGGCACACCATGAGTATTACACCAAATTGGATGGGAAAGTAGTATAGAAATCAATTAAACTCAACAAACAGAAACAACACAGTATGCTCAACTAGCAGCAAATAATTTACTTAGACCCTCAGACAATATCACAATGATTCCATTTTGAGATATTAAAAACATTCATTTTTAATGAAGTATTTTTTGATCATATGATTAGCATTTAGTTATGAAATAAAATGTTTTTTTTTCCTGTCAAGAACAGGCTTGAAGGTGGTTGGGAAACTGGAGACAATGGTGAGGGAATGTTCCTCTGGTGGTGGGATTGATTTGGAACATTAAATGCCAGAAACAACCGTCTTCTGAGCAACTTTGTAAATCGCAGTGCTTAAATGAATAATAAACTCATACATGAGTATAACCATGCATAATTAAAATAGTATTCAAAAGATGCAGTTCTCATTAGCTGTTGTGCAGGTTAACTGCAATATTGTGAGGAAAAGTTTTATATTATTTAGAAGATATAGCAGGTCTTTGAAAATGGCACGTTCCTTTATAAATAATCCTATTATTATATATTTGGTTCTTGGAAAAGGACAAAGTGTGGTTGCTTGCATTTAAATATTTCTTAGAAATTCATTACTGGGGGCCTGAGAGGTGGCGCAAGCGGTAAGGTGTCTGCCTTGCCTGTGGTAGCCTAGGACGAACTGTGGTTCAATCCCCCCTGCGTCCCCAAGCCAGGAGTGATTTCTTTTTCTTTTTTCTTTTTTTTTTTTTTTTTTTTTTTTGGTTTTTGGTTTTTGGGCCACACCTGGTGAGGCTCAGGGGTTACTCCTGGCTATTCGCTCAGAAGTCACTCCTGGCAGGCACGGAGGACCATATGGGGAACGGGGGAATCGAACCATGGTCCATCCTAGGTTAGCGCAGGCACCTTACCTGTAGCGCCACCGCCCGGCCCCTAGGAGTGATTTCTGAGTGAATAGCCAGGAGTAACCCCTGAGCATCACCTGGTGAGGCCCCAAAACAAAACAAAACAAAGCAAAAACCTCAAAACTGTCTGTATAGAGTAGATGATATTCAATTCATATTTGCTGTTCAATTTTAGATAGTCTATTTTGTCGTTGAAAGTTGAACCCCCTGTATACTTTTACAAATAATTTGAGGATCAAAATGAGATGTATGTACCAAAACTATGAAAAATAAAAAAATGGTGATTTTCAAATAGTTTAAATTATTTTATAAAAGAATAAAAACAACGCTAATACAAGAATTAAAACAAAGTGGAAAAGTGGCTAATTAAAGCAAGCAGTTAGTTATCAACGGGAAAACAAAAATGGCTACACTTCAGAAGAATATAGATTATATGAAGACTATATCGTATACATTTTTCATTCATTTATTCTCTTTTTATTTATAGACAAAAGGATCAACTACCGTTGTCTTAGTTTGTTTCATTACTTGTTCCTAATTTTCCATGAGACACTCATACTGACATATGTTGGGAAATGTACACAATTAGAAAGTGAAATTTGCAAAGTGAAACAAATGATAAAATGCCAGCTGTTATAATCAACTTTATGAAACTCTCATGATGGAGCTGCTGATAGGAAAATGTGGTCACAGTTGTAGGTCCTAATTAATCTAAGGAATGGGAATATGAACATGAGAAACTATGGTGTGCCTAAAGGAGGAAAGAAACTTTTCATTCTCAAGCTAAAAATATATTACTGCAAAGAGTTAAAATTCTTCATTGTTCAATATTTTAGCCCATAAAAACCTTTTAAGTACTACATATGATATCAAATCTGGGGTCCCATATTGTCATTTCTAATTTTAAATAATTAAGTATAATTGATATAATTAGTATACTTGTTTGATAATCTGTTATTAATTGTAATTATAATGACTAATTATAATGTAAAATACTGTCTTAGCAATATCTCATACATTTGCACATTATTTTACAACTTGGAACCATGACTTACATAGACATTTTTCCTAATTTTTAAATTTTGTGTTTGGAGGACACTTTTGTTTCTAGGACTTATTCTGACTTTGTGATCAGAAATCACTCCTGGCAGCTCTTGGAGAACAGTATAGAATGCTGGAGGATCAAATATGAACTAGCTCTATCCAACATAAGAACCTTCTCCTGGTGCGATCTCTTTGTTGGGTCAAAGTGAAAATTTCAAGGAACCCCTTGTACTCTTTACCAAAGGCAAGGAGGACTGGAGGATGTCTCAGACTTACTGGAATCACCAGTAGTCTCAAGAATTCAGAGAAATTGTGAGGCTTACACTAAGAATGTGCTTTACAATTGAGACATATCTTTCAACTATTGCTCCACAGCTCTGTCCTTGAAAAAGTTTTGTTTTGTTTCAATGGGGTGACATGCAACAAATTTCTCCAGAAAATCTGATTTGATCATTGGTGCTCAGACCCAATGTTGTATTTAGGTTGGCAGTGCCTATTGAATTGTACTGGCATGTCCTGCCAGTCTGCTCTCTCCATATCCATGGAAATAGTGGACTACAAAATTATAATTATGTTTGCAGTGGGGATGTGGCGAATAGTAGACAATGTATATTGTATACAGGTGTGAGATCTTGGTTTCCTTTCTGGGCTAAGTTTACAGAATATACACATACAGTATATGATATCTATGATCTTGATCTCATATATTCTAAATGTCTAACATCATACCAACAAAATAATTCATGTGAATATATAAGCTAATATAGTCTACATGTCACTTTATGACAAGCACAAAACTCACATAACCAAGAAATATGGAAGCTACTAGATCTCTTTGATGGTATGCTCAACTCATTTTACTTTGAAGCTATTTTAATAAATCTTTATTAAGCTTCCCTGTTATCCTTGGACCCAAACTGGCAGCTGGGAATTTAGAAGGAAACAGAACACAATAAGGTCTTTGCCTCCAGATTCCTGCAGTCCTTGGGGATGGGTTGTCACTAGCAAAAAGTCAAAATCTGTGACGTTCTGAAGCTAAAGGGAGGTAGAAAACACCTTGTGAGAAATAAGCTGCCAGACTCAGGTATGGGTTCTGGAAGACAAAATATAACTTGTGTCTTACATTGAGACTTGTTCCTAGGTGAAGAGAAAAAATATTTCCAGAGAGAAATGATTTAAAAGTATGCATGTTCTCTGCCCATCCAAATGAGGGAGGAACGATTTTATGTAACAAGACATGAAAGAGTTTTTGACTCACCTCTACTTTCAGTTACCTAGAAAAGAGAAAATTTCAATTTTTTTCTGCACATTTTTTTACTTTTGTATGACCCCATTAACCCAATAAACATATCTTCACATTTTCTTGCTGACACATAAGAAGAGTTTCATAAAGGGACAAATTTTTGTTCATCACTATATTTACATCCTCTCACTAAGGTGTTAGAAAATATATATTGATTCATGTTCAAATGGAGCCTGTTTGGTTATTCTTATTTATAAAGCATGTATGTATGTATGTTTGGTTATTCTTATTTATAAAGCATGTATGTATGAGATATATGCATGTTTATGATGTTTGAGTTATCCTCTAAAATCACACAAATTGGCAGCTAAAAAGATACAAAAACAAAAACACTGAAAACCATGAAAGGAGATAGTAGATAAAATTAAAATAATGTTTTATTTAATAAATGCATTAAATAAAATTTCATGGTCTGTAACATGTTTAGAGCTATATATAATTCATAAATTATATATATTCCTATATATATATATATATGCTAGTTTTTGGGCCACACCGGTGATGCTCAGGGGTTATGCCTGGCTATGCTCGCGGGACTATATGGGATGACTGGGACCAAACCATGGTCTGTCCCAGCTCTGTCGCATGCAAGGCAAATGCCTTACTGCTGTGCTACCACTCCAGCCCCACTCATAAACATATTTAAGCTTAATGAATAATTGATTCATTCTAAGCAGGCAAGTAAATCTTTGAGTTTTATTTACAGTGATAGATACTGTCACAGCAGTTTAAATTCACTCAGAACTCCAGTTTTGACTAGTGACTAGTAAACATTTTATTTATTTTTTTGTTTTTGTTTTCTTTTTGACAAGGCTCAGAGTAATATATGGAGTGCTGTAGATCAAGCCTCCGTCTGCCACATGCAAAGCAAGTGCACTCCTTGTTGTATTATTACTCTAGCCATCAATCTAATGGCGAACAGTGCATGGACTCCAGTAATAGAATTAGCTACATATCTTAAGATTGGACATTAGAATACAAGTCAAGAACTTCTTCAAGTCATTTTTCGTTACAGACAGCATGAGGTATACTTGTTTATGAAGTGGTGTTGTGTTCTACAATCAAAAATACGCCCATATCTGATGCCAGATATATCGGCATCACAACTGATATTCTGTCACAAACACAACTAGATATTTGGACTTTATGGACTCTAGCCCAGGGTGCACTATGACTCTATGGATATGTCAGAATCAGACCCTGTTTCCCAGAGCATGTGTTACCAGAGTCTAGGACTAGGCATGATGTATTTGCTACTTGGGCACATTGGTCTACCATGAAAAATCAAGATAACTGATCAATACAAAATAGACCTCTCTCCCTAGGAAAAGTTGTCTCTATGCAAAGCATAGCCAATTACCTTAGAGATTAATGCTGAATGGGTACAGAAATCAACACAAATAAGAAAGACCTAACATGTATTTCAATCACTAACAAAGATAGTAACCAAGTACCAAGTTTTTTTAGGTAAACAATCTCAATTCAGTCACAAACTGTATTGCATTGCTAAATTAATTTAAATTAAAACTGAATTATTTTATCTGCATAAAAACAGGTTGAGTTTCAGAGATAAGAATGCTTTCATAAAGTCAAAGATGAACATTATATATCTCTACATTAGAGAAGACCTACTTCTAATAACATAGAAAGAGTAAACTGGAACATTTGATATTTTAATAAAAATATTCCTTAACTTTTTCTTAGGAAATTATAATATCCTATTAAGTTTAGAACAGCCTACCTGACAAAGAGAAATAATGAGAGAATAAATACCTTTTGAAATATATTTGAACACTGATCTAAATGACACTGTGCACAAATTCAATTTGATCCCAATCTTAGAGCCTCGTTATGAGTAATATTGGAGGACTTGAGTCACTTGTTTGATATCTCAGTGATTGAAAACTACTAACTCATTTATAGTTTGTGACTTTGCATATGTAGATTTCTTTCCTTGTTAAAAGAAATTTATCATCATATACCCAATACACCTGAAATCCGCTGATGTAGTTATCTTTAGAAATTTAGTTAAACTATTTTTCTTTACCTCCAACCATGTATACCCCATGGCTCTGAGCTAGAACTAATTTCTCATTTTCATTTCTATTCTGTACATGCAGCAATAATTCCATATAAGCAGTGGTCTATGTTCTTGCTGATTCAAATACATATTTATCCCGAGTAACTTACAAGCTCTCTCAGTTTGTACATAATTATATCTTGATTTTCTCTCTATAATAGAAACTACGAAAAACTCAAATATGGTTATGCGTCACCAAAAATGTTTATAAATCATGAGTGCACGACAGAAGCTAGTAGGAAGTACTAGATGTTGTGAGGGATTTTATAGAATCATTTGCATCATTTAAATTTTTGCCTATATCTTTAAAAAAGCTAGGAAAAAAATCAAATTTGATGTTCAGAATATATTTTAAGTGCTAAAACAAGTAGCATATTAGATTCAAGTAAGATAAATGACCAACTAAATAGTCCTGGTTCACAAGTAGGAAAAAATATAGTTAAAGTTCCACACTAGTTTTAGAGAATTATAATGTTACATAGGTAGGAATCACTTTCTTACTCAATATATTCATATCCACATATGGATAATCTTGAAAACTTCAGTTGAAAAGAAGTGGACACAACCAAAGAAATTTAAACCCTTTCAAATAAGTAACCAATAGAATATTACCTCAATGATCAATAAAAAGGATATGACACCTTTGTCAAATTGAATATTTCTTGGTATTATTGATCTTTTTTTGGTTTAGGGGACACACTCAGTTGGCTCAGGGGTTACTCCTGGATCTGTGCCCAGAAATTGCTAAAGTGCTCTTGGCAGGACCATATGGGATGGCAGGATTCAAACCCGGGTAGGCTGTATTCAAGGCAAATGCCCTTTGTGCTATTCCTCCAACACCTGTGTTTTGGTATTTTTCTGTGTTAAAAGTCACAACTGCTGGGACTGGCAAGATGGTGCTGGAGGTAAGGTGTCTGCCTTGCAAGCGCTAGTCAAGGAAGGACCGTTGTTCCATCCCCTCGGCGTCCCATATGGTCCCCCCAAACCAGGGGCAATTTCTGAGTGCTTAGCCAGGAGTAACCCCTGAGCATCAAACGGGTGTGGCCCGAAAAACCAAAAAAAAAA
>PVKC010005592.1:0-32860 GCA_004027635.1 Crocidura indochinensis | reverse complement strand
GGCAAACGCCTTACATCCATGCTATCTCCCGGGCCCCAAAGAGTGCTATCTTAACACCCAGACGAATTATCAACAGCAACAACCTGCTTGCAGGGCAGGGCTCTCCGTATCTAATGGTGAGATGAAACTAGAGGACGCTCCACATCAGCCTGACTTCAATGAAGGAAATACACAGAAACCAGAATCTTTTAGCTACAGGTATCTGACACCAACTGATGTGCTGATGTGCGAAAAAGTTTCACCAGGACAGGGAGAATGACTCAGTGGTTGGACAGTCTGGTATACCTGGAGCCCAGAGTTGGTCTTATGCCAGAAAACTTCAGGGGTTAGTTCTCCTTGTATTTAGGCCATTTTTTTTTCCATTTACCCCATATTTCTGGGCCTATGCAAACAATGGCAATTGCCACACTCATACCATTACTACTGTACTTTTTAACACGGATCCTTTAAGAAAGAAAAAAAAAACAGTTTACTGAACTTTGAAAAAAAAAACTGTAGTAAAATGCCCGTCTTGAATTCAGGCAGGAGATGGGAAGGAGGGAGGGGGGCATTGGTAATGGGAATATAGCACTGGTGAAGAGGGGTGTTCTGTTTATGACTAAAACTCAACTACAATCATGTATGTAATCATGGTGCTTAAATAAAGAATTTATATTAAAAAAATAAAATAAATAAAATATGCAAATAATTATTGTATATTCACTATGAACAACTATTCTTTGGAAGTATAGAGAGGGGAGTATAGAAAGAAGGATATAGAGAAAAGAATAGACACCAACATGACTGAGATAATTTCCTGCCAAATCAAGAGCTCAGAATCAATGGAGGAAATACAACATACACAAATTTGTGTCAAAAGTTCTATTGGTAAAACAAAAGTTTTATGCAAGCACAATAAATAGGACACTGAATCTGACTTCCTAAGCCTCGTAAAGAAATTGACATTTTTTCTGTATGTTGACAGAGGGCTCAGATGTTCCAGGGTAGAAATAATTGAAAGATCATTACAGGTAAGGTTGGCAAGGGAACAGATGTGTACAGATAGCAATATCTGATCAGTGTTTAAGGAAAACAGACAGAATGTTGTGACCAAAAACAAGAATCAGAAAATTTAATTTATCTAAACCCTCTACCTCTATCTTTCTAGGCTTGTACAATTCATTATTAATCAATTCTCAACTAACACTTCCATATGCTTCTTCCCTGTTCAAAACATTCCCTTCATGACTGATTAAAGGTGAACAATCTAGCCCTCCAGTCAGAATTCAGAACGTCCTGTTACAGCTCTTTAGTCTCCATTGAGTGTAAGTTTTCCTGCTTCCCAAGAGGTGCTCTATTCACTTCAGCCCTGCCTATATTGATTTTACTGCCTATATTCTAGAAATTTCCCTCCAATCAATCTAAACAATGAAATACAGGAGACAGGAAGAATGCATGGTCATATGATAAAATAAAAAATAGATACTTTAATTACAGGGCAGAAATTAACATAAATTGGTGCTTGATAATTTTGTAAAATGGCAAAAATATCATGGAATATAAGGTCTTTAAGGAGTTATGCAAATCATTAATTTAAATAACATATAATATTTAAATAAATTGCGAAATAATAAAAAAGGGTGTTAGAAAAATTTTTATCCCACCCTATAAAGAATATGTTGTCTTATAAGACAAAAATTTACATGTTTTGTATTTCTAATTTTGCATAGAATGTGCCTTAAATGAGACCCAATAAAATATACTTTAGAGCAATCCAGTTTAGGCAAATCTCACATAGAAAATGAAATGACCAAATTAGACAGATTAATATTGAACTAGCTCTATGGAACTGTTGATTATTTTTGTATTCTAATGAAGTGATCCCCTCTTTGTATTAATTACTTATAGTTTCACTATTTCCTATGATTTACTTATGTCATGCAATGTGCGTATGTAATTATATTTAATTTAAGAAGAATAAAGCACCAAGTTTTCTAAAGAACCAAAATTACATAAAATGTGTGCATTTATATTATTATGCAAAAATTAACATTCTTTTAGTTGTTTTGTTGCTGTTGGCTCTATTTTTTTTTGTTTTTGCTTCTGGTATGTTGTAGTCTAAAGTCCTAATAATGGCAACTGACCCTAAGAGGTGCCCCATGTTCTCTTAAGACGTTGTGAATTGCAAGGAAGTGGAGGTTGGCCTATAAAAGCTAAAAATTACAAGACCTGCTCTAACAAACCCAGTGAACTTTATTTTGCCAACTATCATGAATCCTTTGAAGAGAATTCTGTGCTTCCTAAAGATAGAAACCTGATGTGCATATTAAGTTGTGGAACATGAACTCATAAATGTGCACTCAGTAAATCTACTAAATTTGTAGCAAATTCTAGCACAAAAATAGATAGTATAGATTATTGTCAACTGGAGCTTCTTATCCAAATGTGCAGTTTCATTCTATTTACTAAACAAACAGGAGTATTCTCACTAGAAAGAAAACCTTCATTTTACTCTTAGAATTCACACTTTTTTCATGTGGTCACTAGACTAGAGGAAACAATTTACGTTTTATTTCTTTCCTTAAATTTTCTGTATCATTCATCTTATGGTTATGTTATTTTAAATGTTTCCTTGTATTCATTATTTTAGCACCAGAAACAGCCTAGAAAGTTTCTCTCTGCTTGATTCCATAAATCTGTTACATCAGCTTCACCTCTATACCCCTTCTTATTATGTAGGTAAAATCTCATATAGTCTTGCTAGATGGTCTAGCAAATTAAGATAGTATGCCTGTTTCTATTATAAGCATTTCAAAGTACTTATTATTTTATTTCACCACGTTTTCCACTTTACGAATGCATTTTGTCATAGTGCCTTCATCCAAATAAGCAAATACCTAACTGTGTTAGTCAATATGAAAAATTAAGTGTTATATGTGAATGATGATTAAACTTCTATAAAATTACCTGACAACATATCATTAGTTAAGCGTACTCACATAAGGTACAATAGCACAAATCAGTTTTGCTCATTGATGATGACATGGCAAGCCTAAGACTGAAAACAAGAAAATAAAAGGTGGGAAAAATAAAATACATAAATAAATGAGAAGTCATTATATAAAAACGGTTCTTCAAAAGAAAATACAGGGAAGGAAATCTATAGAATATAGCTGAGTGAAAACAACCCTTGAACTCAGAGACCAGAATTTAGGTTACCTGAGGGGAAGAAGCCAAAAGACTAAGAAGATCTAATAAACTATAGTGGGAGAATTTGATAGTTTAGGAGTTCTATGTCTGCATACATCTGAGAAGGTGTAAAAATTGTGCCCCTAAAAGAGACATTAATAATAGGCATATTATTATTTCTTAAGGCATTATCTCATATCTTTATTTGTTAAGGCAAGATTGGGGGAAGTGTTGTCTTGAGAAAATCAATGTTGCCTCCATAAAAAATAAAACATTAAAATTATTAAAATGATAAAAAATAAGATATGGGGCCAGAGATATAGCATGGAGGTAAGGCATTTGCCTTGCATGTAGAAGGACATTGGTTCAAATTCCAGAATCCCATATGGTCCCCCAGGTCTGCCAGGAGTGATTTCTGAGCCTAAAGCCAGGAGTAACCCCTGAGTGCTGCCGGGTGTGACCTAAAGAAATAATAATAAATAAAGTAAAATATATAAATGATGAAGATTATTCTAAAATGCTCTGTCTGAGAGGTAAAATATTCAAATCACTAGTGAATGATATTAGAGTGAGTAGAGCACTTGGCCTCACATGCAAGCAACTTGATAACAACTTGATGTCATCTCTGACATCCCATATGATCCCCTATACTCCTTCCAGGTGTGATTTATGAGTGCAGAGCTATGAAAAAGCCCTGAGCAAAACTAATCACATTAACTTTGCATTAATTTAAAAAATTCTATCACTCAATGTAAATGAAAACCTTACTGATTGTTGAATGATAATATCAAAATGACTAATTCCAAGGTTACCCTAATTTTATGTATTAAATTCATGTTTTTATAATGATTATATGTTGAATTAAATTGTTTATTTGACTTTGATTAGGCTGAAGATATTAGAACTTACTTAAATATAAAAATCTCCAAACAACTACGAACATCTCTGTAAGTAAGCAGGAAGAATTGAGAGTATATAAACTCTGCCTTTAGCACAACTGGGAGAGAATAGCACTATGAATTTACCTGTAAGTAAAATATCTCTACATAACTGTGTTATCCTTCAGCCTACTTAAAATTTAGAGGAGATAAAGAAAAGTTCTGTATAATAAAAAGGTGGGACACCCTATTATGCCATCATAGGGTTATTGTGAATAGGCTAGAGGATTCAGTACCAACATTCAGGAAGAGGGGTAGAATGTCAAGACCACCTGTCAGTTATGAGATTGTGTTTCTCATACAGGAAAAATGATTAGAGAACACCCTTTAAAACAAATGATTATAAAACAGATTTTATTAGACCCCAAAATATGATACAAAATAAAATCAGAAGCACATAAATATCTCTTCCATGACAATTAGACAAAGAATTTTGTTGAATGAACTAAGAGAGCTCCTGAACAAGAAATGTATTGAGCAAACCTTAATGCCTTATTGTTGGAAAATAAATAAAAGCAGCTGAAAATTTTGGGAAAATGTAACTGAAATAAATATATTTAACTTGATGAAAATTCACTGCTAAAAACATTCCCTCAATAGGTCAATATCCTGAAGCAGTTCAATGATCTTAATACTAAATATTAAATTAATTATCTATGTCACTAGTTGGTAGCAAGAAAAAACTGCATTCAACATTTAAAACTGGATGAAACCATAATCAAACCAAATGAAAATTTATATATTGGTAAAAGACAACTCAAATAAATATATTAAGACGGGAACAGAGTGAAAATAAAAAATTTAAAGAGAGACAATGAAAAACCACCATACATGCAAGTAGATTCAGCAACAAACCAAGGACCTGAACCAGTGAAATTACAGTTAAAGAATCTTTCCATCAATAAAAAAATGGAAATTACAGATTAGAAGCACTTTATGGGTACTTGTAGAAATTGACCTGAAAGATTTCACTCCACTATTTGCCTGGCAAAATTGTAAAACTTTAAAGAAAAAAAACCTTAATGTTAGGTACCAAAGGGATAGCACAGAGGATAGAGTGTTTGTTTGCCTTGCATGCGACCAACCCAGATTCAATCTCTAGCATCCCATATGGTCCCTTGAGCCTGTTTGGAGTAACTTTTGAATGCAGAGCTAAGAGTAACCTGAGCACCACAAGGTGTGTTCCAAAAACAAAACAAAACAAAACAAAATAAATCTTAAAGAATCAGAGGAAAAATATATGATACTTTCTAAATACTAAAAATATAACAAAATTTAAGAAATTTTAGAAATATAAAATATCAAATAACTTCTTAGTGTATAAGAATGAAACTCCATCATAAGAACAACATACAAATCAGGTCACCCATGAAAGACCTTTCTGAGATAACTTGTTAAGTATGACCTTGAAGGTCTAGAGCAAGCCATGCATCTAATAAGAAATCAAGACTGTAGAAAAATCTATTTGCACCAGGAAAAGTTTCTCAGGAAATATTGTAATTATGACTCCTTCTTGGGGAATCTGTCCCTCTGAGTAAAAGTAAGCACTATATAATGCTAACATACATTGCCTTATTTGTTCTTGTTTATCAATAACTGAAATAGTAAAAAATTTTTAATAATAACTTTTTATATAAAAGTTATGCAAATATATTGGGGCCAGAGCAATAGCACAACAGGTTGGCCAATTTGACTTGAACTCAGCAGACCCAGGTTAATTTCCCAACAACTCATATAATCCCCTGCACGTTTGAGGAGTAATTTCTGAGCACAGAGCCAAGAATAAGGCCTGAACACCACAGTGTGTGGCCCAAAGGAAACAAATAAAAAAAAATCTAAATATATACTTATACAATAATACAGTATAATGCATAATATATTATACAATATACATTATCCTATATGACAGATTAAGTAATAAGATATAATATATAGATATATGATTATAATTATATGTAATTATAATTACATATATAATTATATATACAAATCAAACATTACTTCAGTTCCTTTAAGTAAATGAATTTTAGATAAATCTTGCTTCACTGAAAAAATATGGATGAACAATCAAACCTCAAATTTTATTAAAATATGCAAAACTCGTATCTTTTTAATGTTTCTTCTGTCACTTATTTTACCCAGAGTACAGATGGACTCTTGGAAAGGAAATCATTCTAGCCAAATGAAATATCACAAATGATACATTTAGGACTCAAAATAGTGAATTTTCCTCTCCTCTTTCTTCTCTTCTGTCTCTTCCCTTCCTCTTTTCACCTTTCCACGCCTATCTTCTCCTTTCTCTATTTTGAGAGAGATGTCGGGGGGGGGGGAGGGAAAGCATTGATAACAGACACAGTGTTCTAAGTTTTATTTACTCATCTCATAGAATTAAAATATATTCATTGACCAGCAAGTCACCGTTTTTCCCAATTTCTGATGTTAGATATTATAATTCTACTCTCTCTTCCTTAAGTTTGCCATTTAAAAAAATTATGTAAGTGGGGTTACTCAGTACTTAGTCCGTTGTTGGATTGTTTGATTTGGCATCATGTTCAGTACATGCTATTAGCATGTAGCATTATTTCTTTCATGTTTGGGAGACCGGGGAGAGGGGGACACATGATCAGAGGTTACTTCTAGATCTACACTTAGGAATTGCCTGGTGGTGCTCAAGGGAACATTTGGGATGCGTTGGAATCAAACCTGGATATCCTATCTACTGTACTATCCAGTCTCTCTCTCATTCAAACTAAGAATATATGTATGTACATATACATATATATTCTATATATCACTGTATGTGTGCCTTGTTTTATATATGTACATATGCTCACAAAATCAATTGATGTTTAAGTTGTTTTCACATCTTGACCATAAGATTAATGCTGCTATGAACAAGAAATATATTATCTTTCAGATCTTAATTTTAACTAATTTGGATGTTATATAGAAAATTTTTATTTTAAAAAAGTCTTTTATTATGATATATATTTTATATTCTCATTTTATTTGTTGTGAGCTTCTTTATTCTTAACATTTTTTTTTAGAATCGGGGCCCAGGGGATAGCACGAAGGTAAGGCGTTTGCCTTTCATGCAAAAGGTCATCGGTTCGAATCCCGGTGCCCCATATGGTCCCCCGTGCCTGCCAGGAGCAATTTCTGAGCATGGAGCCAGGAGTAACCCCTGAGTGCTGCCGGGTGTGACCCAAAACCCCCCCCAAAATAATAAATAAATAAATAAATAAAATTTTATTTTTATCACTATGAATTTATATAACACAGAGATCGAGCAATATTTCTCATGCCAAATAATGATTTTTGTTTCTGGTATATCACTTTAATTTTTAATTTATTTTTACCTATTTTCTCCTTGTCTTTCCTCTGATCTGTTTTTGCTGAATTAAGGTTTTGCATATATTTGGTTGCAGTGTTCACAACACTGGGTGAAGTCCTTGCTAGGTTTGCACAATTTTAGTTATCATATTCACACATGTGAGTGCTGGGGGTGGTGAATATTTTACTTGAGGAGTATGTGCACATTTAACTGTGGTTAACGAGAGATGCCACACTCTGATGTGACTTTAGAGGTCACAAACACCAGACACCAAAACCATACTTTGTGCATGTGCAGGCACCAGGAATCAAACTTATTGCCTCAAACTTGAAAGATAGTAACATTTTAATTGAATCATTCCCAGGTTCCCTGTTGCTGATTTTTGAGGGGGATTGTTTTTATTTGAGGGCTATGCCCAACTCTACAAAGGGCTTACTCCAGACTTTAGGTTCAGGGATCACCCACGCCTCGTTCACTCAGGCAACCATATGAAATTTCAGGGATTGAAGTTGGGTCAGTTAGATGAAAGGCGTATGCTTTACTCCTTATATTATTCCTCTAGTCCAATAGGACCTGCTTTTACACAATTTGTCATTGTCTTTAAGCCAATTTTCTGTTGCCATTTAATTCTATTATATTATTATTTGCATTTGATTCATTTTGAAACAATTTTTATTTAGTGCTATGAAAAGTACAAAGATTATTGTTGGCTAAGTACTTATAATCAGTGTTATATCATTGTCTATGGAGTAAAAAAATCTCAGATTTGTAAAATTATAGAATATGTATCCTAAAAATAGAGCATTTAATTTTTTTAGTTTAAACCTGATAATTTTTTATTCTATGTATGATATTAGGTGTTAAATAAGTGCTACTTAAGTTTACATCAACAAAAAATAGAACTGTATTGGTATTTGTATCTTCATGTAAAGGTATTGAATTGTTTCTTCTTTTTTTTTTTTTTTTTTGGTTTTTTGGTCATACCCGGCAGTGTTCAGGGGTTACTCCTGGCTCCATGCTCAGAAATTGCTCCTGGCAGGCACGGGGGACCATATGGGGCACCGGGATTCGAACCGATGACCTTTTGCATGAAAGGCAAACGCCTTACCTCCATGCTATCTCCCGGGCCCCGAATTGTTTCTTCTTAATGCAATGTCCAATATTTATTGTACTATCACTAAAAACAAGAATTTCTGTTTGAATATTACAATATTTTTGGTTCCACTTCATTTATTATGATTGTAGCTAATATTTCTGAGTGATTATTTTGTGCCAACCATGATTCTGACTGTCTTATGAGCTGATTAATATAACCCCAATATTACCTTCCTGAGAGAAAGAAAGCAGGGAGGCCAGCCAATTTGCTTAAAGTAACTCAAATAGCTTCAAGAAATGGCATTTGAATACAGAAATCTTTTAGAGCAAAGCCCATCAATTTAATCATTGTGCTTTAAGATGTTTTTATTTGTGAGAAATGGCTAGAAAATTAAATATATATAAAACATTAGGAAAAATAATTATAGCTAAAAAGGGAAGAAAATATTATAAAGAAGTATCTAGAAGCTATTTTGAAAATGTTTTTTTATTTAGTAGCAAAAATGAAATTTATAGATTCAACATATAATGGGAATACTTTTATGGTTTTACACTGACATTTTGACCCTAAAATGTTTTTCAATCTGTTGTTAAAATTTGTTCAGATGAAAATTAATAGAAATAAAAGTAATCAGTGTATCTTTTGATAGATAAAAATGACCCATATCTTTAAAACCTATAATTTTGGGACCAGAAAGCAGTATGTAAATTAAAGCTCTTCCTTGCTTTTTATGCAGCCAACCAGAGTTCCAGGCACTATTTGGTTACCCAAGTACTACCAAGAGTAATCTTGGAGCATGGAGCCAGAAGTAAACCTGAAATACCATCAGGAGTGGATGAAAACCCTAAATAAATAAAATAATAAATTATTTTAACAGTAGCCTTAATATTGGAATTCCTACAAGTCTTTTATCTAGTAGAATGACTCAAAATTATTTATTTTTTTAATGAGCTATGAATATCCAAGTTCATTCAGAGAGAAATACTCTTTATATAGAGATCTTATTATAGAGTTAAAATGCAAATGTTAAAGTAACACTAAGATCTATAATTAATATAGATACCATGAGCTGAATTTTCATAAAATCATCTATTCCATCTCTAGGTTATAAATTAGAAGACCAAACATTTTTCATGAATTCAAATCTAAGAAAAGAATATGACATTGGGAGCAGATATTTCAGAATTGCTTATATCACCTAAATGTTTACCATTTCCATTTTCTACTGAAAAATTAGTCTGTCAGATATGATTACTAAGGAAACATAAACCAATTTCATTTCCTTCCATTGAATGTGCTCTCCAGTCAGCAGGAGTCAAGAAAAGCATTCAGAGGTAGCACTATCCAGTCTCCCGCAAGCAGAGCTTTTGTTTCAAGCCATGAAGTTTCATATATAAATCTTCTCAAACATTTTTTATCCTTTAAACAGCAGAGTTGTTCTTTGAACTGAAATAATTAGCATATAAAGGGCAAATTTTCAATTTAAAGGAACTTGAAGCATTTCAGACTTAAAGTCCCCGGAAATGACCTTGGTTTCATGGTGTCTTCCATATAGGATGTCTCTTCTAGAACATGCTTTGCTCTGGAGATGAAGGCAGGGTACCCCTCAGATGTTAGGAAACTCTATGCACATCCCAGCCTTAAAGCCTTGACTTTTAATCAGGATCACAGGGAACATTGTGTTGAAAGCACACATGATTTGTTTTACTTATTGATCTGAAAAACTCTTAGTAATTATCTGAAAATAATTTTATCCAACTTTTTCTCAGTTTTCCATTTGTTTTGGTGCTTCGAAATGTTCATTTTTCCTTTTTATCACAGCATAAATACCACAAGCTGATCCTTTGTGGTACCCAGTAGAAGAACCTGTGTGGTCCTTATCTAAGCATGTAACTTTTCCGTGTTTCCTGTCTGCTACAATAGCTATAGTACCACAGTGATAATCTTTAAATTAATTCAAATATGGAATGTGTTTATGTAGTATGTCAGCAATAGGTGAGCTCAGGCTTGATAACCTTTGTTTTCAAACAGCTCAGCTAACTGGCATAAGTATTTTTAACCCTTGATCTCAAATCCTCAGTGAATAAAAGGAATGGAAAAACACTAAAGTTCTCCCTGAATACCAAAATAAATTAAACAGAATAATCAAAATTATTATTCATTCAGCAAAATAAGCAAAAATCAATAAAACTCTAAATAGTGTATCCACATAAGTCTAAGATTTGTTTTGCTTTGCTTTCAAAATTCTGACATTTTCCTGTTAAATTGTGGGTTTTCTCTCCTTGATGTGCTGGGATATATTTTATGTGCACAGGAGAGAGCAGAAGATGACAGAGACTGGACTAAGTTTTGAAGGCTTATGAGGAGGACAACTTGAATGGAGCTGAGACCTCCACTTGAATGGAGACTTCCACTGTGTTCTGATATCAACCTGCATACCAAGCAAGTCAATAGCACAGGAGTCCACAATGCTTGGTGGTTCTAGAAATGAGAATTCTCCTGTCCTATCTAAGATGGGTCTATACCCCATCTCTCTGCACACCATCAGTAAGATATTCCCCCTCATAATATTGTAGGGTCATCTAGTGATCAAAATTTGGGGTTTCATTTGTCCACTACAATTCTAGAAGCATGCATAAACTTACCATAAAACCAAAATATACTGAAAACAATATTCTTTTTATCACAAAACAATTCCAATAACCATGAAAAAGGAGGTCCCCTTGAGCTAAGTATATTAAAATGGGAAAGCAAACAACCTAAATGAAACCTTGATCAGAGAGGTTTGTATGCACAGGATTCTCAATGTCACTGTCTAATCCTCTGTTTTTATAGCAAAAACTGAGTCCCTGGGGCCTCTCTCTCCATTAGCAGTGCAGAATAGTTTCATATATCAATCAGTAGCAAAGTTTGAAAGTATGAAATTGTAGAGGAAGCTTTAAAAATATCCTCTGATAAATAATTTATTGCAGAAAATATTTAACAAAGACTATTTCAAATAGAATGCTCTGAAAACACTTTGAATTGATATGCCTTGGTTATAAGAGCCTATGATAAAATGGAATAAAAATAAGAACTTGAGTTCAAGTTTCACATTTGACCTCACTAGCTGTGACTTTCCTGACTTTTTACTTATTATCTGTAAAACAGAGACAAATAACTCTTATGCCACAGTATTTATTTGGTGGATACCAAAGAGATAATTTATTAGAAACACTTTATAAACATGAGATTTATAAAAAAAGTGCAGTGTTAAAACATTAAAATTATCATTAGTAATAATAATATTATCTCTATTTTAATGTGAAATGCTAGCTGATGTAATGTTTCAGGCAGAGGTAACTAATACACTATAAAATATAACATTTTTGTTTGTTAAACTAGTAAGTTTTATTATGTATAAATCTCATCAAAATAAGTCCTTATGTCATTTTCAGTATTTTTAGTATTTTAATAAATTTTTTATCTTTGTCTAGTCACAAGAATACTTGCAATAAAAAAATTGATTCCTGAATCATTGCAATTTGAGCAATGTAATCAAAATCAACAATAGACAAATTCTACAAAATTTAACCCTCTCTTTTTGTTACTATTTAGCTCTGATTCCTTAAATAATATTTTATTGTGATATTGATGAAAATTAAGTATATATTTTTGTGAGATTAGTTTCATAATACTAATTTATATTAATTGTTTTATAATATTAATTACTCTAGTACATGAACATGGAATATCTCCATTTCCTGATGTTTTCTTCTGTTTCATTCATAAGTGATTTATATTACAGGTTTTTTATATCCTTTGTTAAGTTAATTCCTAGGTATTTAAAATTTGGAAGCACTATTTAAAATAGAGTAGATTTTATAACTTCATCTCCTCTGCTTTATTGTTGCGTATAGAAGGGAAAGAGATTCTTACATATGGATTTGGTAGTCTATTGTTTTGCTCTATTGGCTTATTGTTTATAAGAGTTTTCCATGATGATTTCAGGTTATTTCTTAAATGTATATTATATGTCATCTGCAAATAGGAAAATCACAAAGAGAATTTTGAATTAATATTTTTTCTTTTATGAGAATATATGGTAAGAAGAGGGGGAATCAAGGTTTCAAACCTTAAGTTTTGGTTTCACATTTGACCCTCACTAGCTTTGACTCTTCACTTCCTATCTGTAAAATAGGAATAAAATACTCCGTTCACAGTATTTAATTGGGGAGATTATAGGTGATACTTTTTTGTGAAATGCTACTGGTTCATCTGGGAAAGTGTGAGCAAGAGGCAGACATGTTAAATTAAACCTCTTTTTTACCAATCCAGGGGAGGGGGAAGAAGATGGTGCACAGTTCAGAAAAGAATGATCCAGTGAGCTGACTGATAGGTAAAACTTGGGGCTCACCTGGTAAAGTGTGGGCATAAGGTGATATCTCTTCCTCGCTAGGATGGGGAAAGAAGATGGGATATGGTTCAAATATGGGCATCTAGTGCTCAGAGAAATATTTTTATATAACAAGTTTATTGTTCTCATAGATCAAAGATAATAGTTCCAAGGTGATGTTCTCTAAACATTTATATGTGATTTGGTGTGATTGATTTCAGAAACCTGCGATTGACTTTAGATAGTTCCTGGCTGTTTTCTTTTCTTCTCCATATGTATGTATGTTACATTTATGATATAGCCCACAATTCTTGCAAGTTTTGTTTAATTTTCTTTAATTTATTTTTATTTTATATTTACTTAGAAAGTTTGTATTAATTTATCTTCAAATTCATTGATCAGTTTCTCAATGAATCCAACCAATTGCTGAGCCAGTGTAAGGTATATTCTTTCTTCCTGTTAAAATGTCCCCTAGTTTCTTTCAGTTATTTTTTAGGGCATCCATCAGCTAACATTACCCATTTGTCTTGCAAACTGTCTGATTTTTTTCCATTAGATCCCCAAGCTTGCTAATCACAGTTATATAAATTTGTCATAATATAATTTCAGCAGTTCTGTTCTGAGTCTATTCTGAGGATGAGTGACTACTTGGTTTTTATTTTTTCTTTTCTATTAGGTCACATTAGCTTTATTTGTTGGTATCTGGACTCCCTGAATTAAGTTATAAGAACAAAAGTAATTAGTCTTTTGTGCAAAAAGTAAGTCAAGTTGTATAGGATAAAACTCCAATTTTTTGTGTAGTTTGTTGCTCTAACTACAAAGTCTCCAAGCCCATGGGAACTAGATATTCCTTCTGTCTTGGAATTATCTTTGGATGATCAATGTAGCCTTCTAGCAAAAACATATGCAATCAATAACACATGAAAACAAAAGCAAATTTTTTATATGAGTTAACATGTGCTACTCAGAATCCTGGAATATGTGGGAATTGCAGCAATGGAGGCTTTCAGGAATCACATTGTTGTGGATTGTATGTGTGTGTAACTGTCAAAAAGAAGAGAAGTTAGCAAACAGGTAGAAAATAAAATGGTGGTGATGCATAGGAATGGAAGGTAGCACTGAAATCTTATATGAAAACTCCTTAAAGGAAATCAGAGTTTATAAGGAGCTTTAATCTGAAACCTCAGCAAGTGAGAGGTCAGTGTGGCCAACAGTGGGAGTCAGATGCAAGGCATTAAGACAGAACTTTAGTATTTGAGAGAGAAGAACGACAGTTAGTGCTGTGATTCTAAGATGATACTGACTAGAAATGGAACTTATTTATGCTTCTCACATGATGTAATTTTTAACACAATTGTAAGCAAATGTTCTCCTTCAATGTTTATATGCTGAAATCCTCAAAACCCCAATGTGTCTGTTTGGAGACACATTTTAAAAAAGATTTAAAAAAAGAATTTTAAAAAAGATTAAATGAGACCATAATAGATGATCCAATCTGATCATCATTCAAATCAGAAATTTGGACAGAACCCGCCACACAGGGAATGCATCATATAGCAGGAAGTTGATCATTCATATCAGGATATAGGTCTCAGAGAAAAACACTGTAAACTTGAGATTCCAGCCTCTGAGGAATTAAGTTGTTTTGCATACACTATTTTTTCTATAAGTAACCTATAGTGACTACTACATATATGAGTTTTTTCATTCAGTGTCAAAAATGTGGTATGAAGGGTCTGTTAGCCACATATAATTCATGTACAGGTCATAGATCACCTCCAATGTCTACTGGTTCTTCTGAAGTTGAATCCTGCTGCTTGGACAGAGTAAAGAAGTACAAACTTGTGAAACGTAGAAGAAACTTTAGTTGAAGTGAAAATATATAAAGTAAAAAGGGGTCAGTTGTGATCATTTCAAAGGGTTTGTGGGGAGCCAGCATCCACTCCATGTCCTCCTAATTCAATAATTATGGTTATTAGGAAACTGAGCAAGAGGTTTGAGCCAGCCCAGCTCCACAGACTCACTCTTTTCTCAAAAGAGATATAAAACAAATCATGAAAAATCATGGGTAAATTGGCCAGCAGAAATCTCGCAACTGCAGGAGGAGAGAGCAGGCCACTCTCCTCTACCAAAGTCACCCCTGCTGCATCCATCATTCAAAGTCATCATTCTGCCTATGACCCTGCTTCACCATCCATCTATGATTCTCCTCAGGGACACCAATCTGACCAAACTTCAGATACCCAGAATTTGGGCTGATATCACTAGAGTTGTTTGGAACTAGTGTGGGTACCTTTCCACCCACTCTCTGTATCTTCCTTCTTTCAGGGTGCCTGTCAACTGAGAACATGTCCCTAAAAGCTGCAGTATCAGTAAGAATGCTTTGAATTTCTGGACAACTTCATTTGTTTGATGTTGTCATATCTATAAGAACACACCAATTTAATTCGGACAGCTAATACTAGAGCTTACTAAACCCTCTGTCATTAATGACTTCGATAGAGATACAATGATTTTCACAAATGGTATTGCTATTGTATTTTTTGTCCTTTTTAAAGTTACTTTATTCTATTCCTTTTTTTACTATTTTTTAATATTCTTTTAAAGTAACTTTGCTCTCACTTATCTAAAAGCAAATGTATTATGGTCAACTATGTAATGCACTTTATTTAAATAAAGTATAAGAAAAAGAAAACTGAGCAAGAGACTCTGCTGCATTTTTATGGTATGCTTAAATAGAATTCAAATTATAAACAATTTTACTTTGAAAGGTTGACCTTCTTTATTCAAATGCATATTTGTGCTAATAATAGGAAACTTGGAAAAATTATTGACTGATCCTTTTGAAATAATGTTGACTACTTTCAGGAAAAGACAATGTGGCTTGACAACAAAAACATATGAAGAATGTCTGATATTCAGGGCCCCTACAGTGTACCAGATGATGGCATAGATCAAGAGAAAGTAATTTCCTTCCATTGAATTGCTGGGCTTCCCAAGGATAATTATGCCCTGAACAGGTTATCTGCTGTTGACAGTGTTAATTTACTGCATGAGTTGGCATTGAAATTATTTAAGACCAACAGGTATTACAAAAAAACAATTCCTTGATCAGTGAACTACAACTCCCTTCACCCTAATGAAGAGCAAACTAGTCTCAGCATAATCCAAACTTTAGTAGATGATAAGTACCCCAAGGGGAACAGGAAGTGGAACATTGTTCAATATGCATTGCACTAGGAATTTACCTCTCCTAAATAGCTAAATGTATTTCTCATGTTGGATATACAGAATTCTCTTTCCAGTCTGTAAAATAGAATCCATTAAGGCAGTGCTTCTCAATTATTTTCTGTCATTTTTCGCGCCCCCCTCCCACGAGACTGTAAATAGTATATTTATTAAAGTAAATTTAACCTGCAAAACAAAAATGTATAGCTTTTTGAAGCGGGGTTTGAAGCAGGACACAGCAACTCTCAGCTCCAGAGATATACAGAGACATAAACACGGGGCTTAGCTTGTTATGACAGTGTTTGCTGAGGTCAAATGTGCCACCCTCCCATGGGAGGCATGCCCCACTATTTGAGAAGCACTGCGTAAGGTGAGTTTACCCCACTGGCCACTAATAGGTGCTTCTTCCTACAGAGATCACAGGGTCAATGGTGGCTGTTCTGTGCTATTTCAATTGCAATCAGGGATTATACTGAAAGAGGTATGAAAGCAGAGGAAATAGTAATTTGTGGCTCAGTATTAATACTTCAAATCATGAAGTGTCTTTCCCCTCATTATGTTTGCTCTTTCCCAATTTAAGAAGAGTTGGCTTAAAGAACCAAGAATATCAGTAGCCCTGTAATGTGTGTATACTTGTAGACATATAAGAATATCAGGATGAACAGAATATAATGTTAGAATGGGATTACCAAAGTTTGAAATTAGTAATTTCCTATTTCTATTTATTTCTTATCTTTTTAAGAGAAGGGAAGGTGACTCTGAATAGTCAGGGGCACACTTAGCATCAGCACTTCAATAGTAAATGCAGGTCAGTAATCTGAACATTTTATATGTTTTCCTAAAAGACTGGTCATCCTGGGATTCAATTTGTTCCTTCTTAAACTAATATAGATATTTGTTGGGAAGCGAGCAGGCCCCAAAATGCAGGAAGGACTCAGAAACTATTATTCTTTCATTTTAGATTCTTCATTTCCATTCTTGAGGAAAGCAAATGACAAGAGACCCAATGAGAATTCTGAAGATGTGAACACTGGATCTTTCTACTTACCTAGTGTGGTTCCATGCAAACATATATAAAACATTTGTACTGAATTTATTTTTCTTGGGATAGGGAGACTCTTAGAGATGCTCTGAGGCACCTAGCATTAGATATAGTTAATATCTGGGTGGTTAGAAGATTCAGTGAATGACAACTCAGTGCCAGAAACCTCCAGAACTACCTAGTAATGCTTTGGGGCCTTCAGAGTCACACACTTTGTTCAGGCTACTTTGTGTGGCCTAGTAATTGAACCCCAGTGAGGTACTATATATGAATGCTAAGCATTGTATTATCTCCGAGCTATTTACCGTATTTTCCGGCATATAAGACAACTTTTGAAACAAAAAATGTCAACCAAAAATCGGGGGTCGTCTTATATGCTGAGTATATCTCGATATACTGCTTCGATATGCTGCTCAATGAAAATCCTCTGGATATTGCCAGGAAACGAATCTTCCAACTCGATCCTGCACCAATCAGTGCAAGGCTGCTCGGACGCCTCTCTAACTCAGCCAATCCTAGCAGGCTTTTTATGCATGCAAATTATGCAATGTTCTGTACCCGAATCTACACTGTAAAAAGCCTGCTTAGATTGGCCCGAGAGGAAGTCTAAAATTAGGGGAAAATACAGTTGGTAAACTTTCCTTGTGGATGCTAATCTCCTTCTATAATCGTGCTAATGGTCCCCATATGCTGTTCTTATAAATGTCACAGGTCCAAAGAGCTCCTTGTCTTTGTCTTCTTATAGGTTCAAAATCTGATGGACATAGTTTCCACACAGAAATAGATAACTACATGAATCTGACAGCTTGGATCAGCTTGTGACCTTGACCAGTCCATGTCCTGATATTTGTTTCCTTCTGAATAAAAACAAGGCCTAATGTGTACAGGGTAAGATTGTTTTAAGTTCTACAAACACACGGCCTTCTGATAAGCACAGACTAGACACAAATTATATATAAGATAAATTTAAAACTCCAAAATATTCCTAAAGTTCTTCACTTTCATCTTTTCCCCTCGCTCACTCTTGCATTTACCATAACTAAAATATTTAGCTATGTGGAAATTTAGTGAACTTTTAAGATTTCATAGACCACTGAACTAAAATAAACAACACACCATCTCACACAGGCAAGAATTTGAATAAATTATAAATAAATATATGTATGTGTAGAGAAATTAAGGGAACAACTAAACAAGAACTGATTACCTTCAAGGCATGTTTTCTAAAAGATAAATAAAAAAAGAAAGTCTGAGTAGAATTATGGGATTCCCAGTTTCATGGCAGTTAGCTGTAAAATAGGAATCCTGAACACATGCATGCACCAGTGAGCTGTAACATGCATGCAATACCATTTCCATAATAACTCCAATCTCAACGTCCAGCAATCCTCCCCTCTGCTGCTCATATTTTGCCAAGAGTAGTACTAAGTCCACCTCTTTCAGGCAATTAAATATTTGGAATATCTATTCATTTTTAGTACAATCTTCCTGTTGACATCCCCGGGAAGTGTGCAGTTAGAATAAATTTCATGTTTAAATTCCAGCATGCAGCTATGTGTCCTGGGACAAATTATAAACCTGCAGGGACTTTAATTTAGCATCTTCAAAAATGATATTATTAACTATCTCTGGGGATGAAATTGAGAAGCAAGTGATACAAAGGCTAAGAGGCTTTGGGGGTAAAAAAAGAAAAAAAAACAAAAACTTTGGGGAAAAGACAGGAACAAACTCACAGCCTCGGGGGAGGAAGTGAGAATTTCTTAATTTGCCTTCTGTCCTTGAACACCAATTACTTCTGATGCCCCATCCCCCTTTCTCAGCTTGTCCACCTGACAAGCTTCTCAGATCAGGCTTCTTGAGTTGTCTAAGGTAGCAACTTCTTCCAGTTTTTGTTTTGTTTGTTTTCAATCTGAAATCCTGGCTAAAGGGCTTTTTTTTTTCTAGAAATAAAATCTAGTCATATGGTTTTATTCTTTCAGCATTTAAAGAAGTGATGCCACTTCTTCTGACCTGCCAGTTTGTGAGGAGAAACTCATGTCCTTCAACAGTATGCCTTAGAGAACTTGTGCTATTATTCTATGGCTTTTCCTTGTCTCTAGGAACCTCAAACTATAGCTGAGAGTTCATGTCCTTCCTCCCCACCCAAGTCACCTTGCAGAATAAAATACATTCAGAGAAAAAGAGATAGCATTTAAATCAGTGAACATGATCTCAGGCCACTTACCTAAGCTCATTCAAGGGTTACACCATCTGGTGACATTTCAAAGACACATCCTTAAATAGAAAAATTCCAATCAATCTTCAGTCTGGGGGAGAGACTGATGTTAGATGTACTTACTGATAATGATTAACTAATATTGATAAGAGACTAATGAGAAGGTATGTTTGCCTGATTGTGGAATTCCAGAGGCATCACTTAAAATGCATGAGTGCTGGGAGATTTCAACTTAAGATAAACAAACCTTCCACGCATGAGGTATTAATATGTTAGGATATTTGCATTATGGAAATGGGAAAAACATGGGCAATAACTGATAAACAGACAAGTTAGATTTCATGGCAGGATTGCTCTCAGCCTCTCATCATAAAAGCTGAATTTTTAAGTTTCCCAAGTACTTATTTATTTATTTTTTGTTACTGCCTTTCTCCTTCACATAAAAAGGTTTCTTAGTTCCTTGGGGCTCCCTTGACAGAACTTAAATGCTTTTCATCTTTCAAAATAAAATGAAAACAATAAATAATAAGAAAGCACAGAGGAGTGAAAGAATAGTGGCTACTTAAGCAAAGCAGGAATTATGCAAAAATCACTTTACTCATTTTTAAAATGAATGTTTCTTCATGGTTGATAAGGGGCTGCAGGTCATCCTGAAGTGAAGGACACATCATCAATTTTCAGACAGATATAAAAGAGGATTATTCCTTACTTTCCTTAAACATGTCTTCCACTGGAAAGCATATGTCTTGCACCATGGACCTGGGGCCAGATAAGTGGAGCCATAGAAGTCTGGGACAACAAAAAGCAGAGTAGAGGCCTGAGCGGTGGTACAGAGCAGTAAGGTGTCTGCCTTGCTGGCACTAGTCTATGACAGATTGATCCCCTCATGTCCCATATGGTCCCCCAAGCCAAGAGCGATTTGTGAGCGTAGCCAGGAATAACCTCTTAGCGTCACCGGGTGTGGCCCAAAAAACAAAAACAAAAACAAAACAAAACAACCATCTAAACTGACTTGTTTTTTACCCTTTAGCTTTGGCTTAAAAACCAAATGGATGGGGCCAGAGCAATAGCACAGTGGTACGGCATTTTCTTTGCAAGCGGCTGATCCGGGACAAACCTCGGATCGATCCCCAGCATCTCATATGGTCCCCCAAACAAGGAGCAATTTCTGAGCCCAGAGCCAGGAGTAATGGGTGTAGTTCAAAACAAAAACAAAAACAAAAACAAACAAACAAGAAACCCACAAATGGATATAGAGAGAAAACAGTACAGGGACTATATTTGTTTGGAATCTTCAAGGGCCTTCACATTTGACATTGTTGCTGGAGTCAACGTTCAATCCTGGGAGGATTATAGGTAGGTAAAACACCATGGCCCAGGGAAGGGGTCCCCTGATTCAATATTTATAAGTAACTAGAATAATACTGTGAATGACATGTAAACCAATATGATTAATAAAAAAAAAAATAGGAGAATGGGCCTGGGTGGACTGTGCTACCAGTAAGTGCTAAGTATAAGTTGAATTAAATCACTGAATTTTGCTAAGCTCCTACAATTTATAGTTGTCAAAGCACTGGTATCTTCCAAGTGGTCCTAAAGTAGTGAATGAACCATGCTTATATAAAAGCAACCTTTACTTTGGAATCTAGACTGAGAGGGAAGGACTACTACACTAAGCATTGCTTTCTTACTATCAAAGGCTGTGGGACTGCATATCAAGGCCTTATATAAATAAGGGACTCCAGCCAGCACCCCATATTCTTAAAGTATTCATACATGGCAGTGAAAACCTACTTTTCAAGCACAGAAGTCATATCAGAGTGTCATAAATGTAACAATAAAGACAAATAAGACAGAGACTCCAAATTCATGTCAAAAGTTTGTGAACAAAGAATTGTGAAGTCTCCATTATCATGCAGGAAAAAATATCATTTATATGAATCATAAACAACTAAACTTTGTGCCTACCATGGGAAATTACCATGAAGTACAGACTAAAACATTAATGGAAAATCAACACTAAAATTAAGTCATTCAAACCCCAATGCACAATGGTATCTAATTACATTGAAATCTGGGTCTGATGAGCATACAGAATTCTGGTGTAATGAACTCAGAAATTAGTAGTATATTAATAGATGAGAAATAGAAACAATTTCTTTTAAAATTGCTGAAACTTTAAAATACCAATATTATGAGGAAACATTTACCTAAAAAATTTTCAGATATTTAACCTACTTGTGGTTTTTAATGAATTACTTTGACTAACTCCCAGGGCTCACATTTTCAGTAATATGCTCACATATTTTTCAGTAGTTGTTGCTAATGAAAGTCAAACTGCATTTATGAATATAAATTATTTAGCATTGGTTTATTGATACATAGTAGCTAATTTTCAAAATACTGTCAGTAAACACCATAAAGTTGTATTAAATATTCATATAATCATTGTGATAATTAATCCATAAAGCAATTATAATTAAAATGAAAGTATCTTGTCTTATAAATAACCAAATAAAAGAGAACTTCAGAAAAGAGGCGGCCATCACTTCAACATTTGCATATAATAAAATACAAATGCTATCACATGTTTAACTCAAACTACAAAATGATTGAATCTATTGTATTCACATATAGAATACCTTTGATATTGATACAGTATCATGACATATCTCTAAGATGAATTTAAAAGAAAATGAGAAAGACCAAGTTTCTGTATACATTCACTGCTCTTTCATTACAGTTTTGGAGGCTTTTGTCTTATTTGTTCCCTTTCAGGGAAGAAGTAAGATGGTCATAGGTTGATCCCCAATATTATATCCCTAAGACTCATTTCAAGGACAAGCATATTATATTAACTTGGCATAAATATACACTTATAGAAGTATTTCTCTATTGGCATAAAAGGGTAACAATATTCTATAGTAGAAATATTTAAAGAAAAATTTATTTATTATAATCAATCAAATATAAATATAATAAATTATATACATATAATAATATCAATATAAATTTAGTCTCACATACTATAAGTTAAATTAATGGCTCAATTCCATTGTTATTATTATTTATAAATTTACTGGCTATAATGACAAGATATGATAAAGTTTCAATTCCTAGTGATATAATAGTATTTGCCATTGGCTATTTACTCACTGATACCATCAATTTTTAAATCCAACACCCCCTCTCATAGATTTGTGAGCTACAAAAGGGATTTCATCTAATCCTGGCCTCTAAAAGTGGGGGTAAATTTAAAAAATAAACACAGAAAAATGTTGGAAGCAACATGATAATTTCTATAATAGAAATGTGACCTTTATATTTTATTTAAGCACTATGATTTACAAAGTTGTTCATAATGCACCATTTGGAACATTCTGTGTGCTGTGTTTATTCTTATTCATCATCAGACATTCAATATTCCAACACTAATCCCCAAATGAATGTGATCTTTTCTCTACCATTGTCCTGTTTTCCACCAACCCCTAAAGGTTTCCCCATTAGGAGACACAAAATAATTTACTTTATATTGCTTGTTAGAACAAATAAAATTGAGCATTCCTGCCACTGCCTGAGACTGGATTTCATCAGTGTTCCTGCGGGTGAGGCTGCCTGTTTCATAGGCGGGTCAGGATGTACACACACTGATTCCTGCTGCTTTCTGCCGAGAGTCAGAGGGGCACAGAGGCCATCTTGGATCATGAGGTTTCCAGCTGCCTGAGACCCGATTTCATCAGTGTTCCTGCTGGTGAGCCTGCTTGCTTCAGAGGAAATCTAATTATAATTAGAACTCAGACGCCAGCACCCCTTTCTGCCTGTCCTCTGTGCTGTGCTGCATTTTCGGCCTGATTTCATCCTATGTGTTGCTCTTTTGTGAAAAACCAGCTTTTCCTGGTTTACACTTCCTGTAAAGAAGTGTTTTCTGACTGTGAAAAACTGTGAGTACTGCCTGTGTGTGTCTCTCTCTTGTCCTGTCGCCTGAACCTCTTGGCAGTGAGCCCAAAAGCGGCTCAGCTCTGCTCCGCAGCCATGCGCAATTTCTAAGGAAAAACACCATCGCAACAAAAAGAACAAATATCACTAAGGACTGTGCAGGATCACTGAAGTCCAACATTTCTCTCTGGACTGTCTTCTCTCCTGCATGCTTGTGCCTAAGATTTGATGCTGTGTGAGGCCTCATCCATGGAGGACTCCACTCCCTGTAAGCAAATCGACATACCCAGAAAGGGCAGAACTAGAGGAATGTGGCTGTGTACATCATTTAGCCAATGAATACCACCGCAACACGTAGAAAAACACACAATACAAGTGTGACAATGGGGAAACAACGCAGGCCAGCATCAGACATAGAGAACGAAGATGACAATTCTGGTGACCAGATAATGACCAATGAACTAATCAATCTCTCAGATAAGGACTTTAGAAAAGAAATATAGAAGATGCTGAAAGAACTCAAAGAAACCATGGACCGAGTAGAACAGAACAACAACAATAAGAAAGAAAATATGATGACAGAAATCACAAAACTCCAAACTGAAATAGCATGTCAACTAACAAGTCTGAAATATTCAGTAAATGAACTGAATGACAAAATGGATAATCTCAACACCAGGGTAGAAGAAGCTGAGAATAGAATAGGTGCTGTGGAAGAGGAGGTAAATAACAACTCCATACAGTGGGAGAGATTGGAAAAAAAAATTAAAGGAACAAACAGTGGAAAAAATAGTCAAAGAATGAGAACAGATGAAAATAGAAGTCTATGATAAGATCAACAGAAACAACTTAAGAATCATTGGAGTCCCAGAGACACAGGAAGAAAATTTCCAGGAAGAATCAACGGTCAAGAGCATCATTAAAGAGAAACTTCCAGAGCTAAAGAATATATGTGATCAAATCCTGCATGCCCGAAGAGTACCAACCAAAAGAAACCCCAGAAAAAAGACCCCAAAACACATCCTAGTCACAATGATGAATCCAACAGACAGAGACATAATTCTACAAACAGCAATCAAAAAAGGAAATTACATTCAAGGGAGCATCCTTGAGATTTACAGCAGACCTTTCACCAGAAACACTCAAGGCCAAAAAGCAGTGGTGGGAGATTGTGACAAGACTGAATGAAATGAATGCTTCACCTAGAATACTGTACCCAGCAAAACTCACTTTCCGGTTTGACAGAAAAATACATGGTTTCACAGACAAAGAAACAGCTTAGAAACTTTACAGACTCAAACCCACTCTTAAGAGAAAAACTGAAAGACCTAATTTAAGACAAGACTAACCAAAAGACACACCAAATTTCGACATAAAGATGGCATCAAATCCCAGGGCAATTCTTTCTCTCAATGTCAATGAACTAAATGCACCAGTTAAGAGACACAGAGTGGCTAAATGGATCCAAAAACTCAATCCAACTTTCTGCTATCTACAAGAATCGCACCTGAATAGTCAGAACAAACATAGGCTCAAAATAAAAGGCTGGAGGAAAATTATCCAAGCAAACAACACCCATAAAAAAGCTGGAGTGGCCATACTAATATCAGATAATGCAATCTTCATACTCAGGAAGGTTGTAAGGGACAAAAATGGATATTATATATTAATTAAGGGGTATGTAGAGCAGGAAGAAATCACGCGTCTAAACATATGTGCAACTAATGAGGGTCCAGCAAAATATTTAATACAATTGTTGGCAAAGCTGAAAAATAACATCAACAACAGAATAATTGTGGGGGACGTCAACACGGCTTTGTCATCAATGGATAGGTCAACCAGACTGAAACCCAAAAAGAATATACTGGACCTGAGGAGAGAAATGGAAGAAAGAGGCCTAGTGGATATATATAGGACACTTCATCTTCAGAAACCTGGATACACATTCTTCTCCAATGTACATGGGACATTCTCCAGGATAGACTACATGCTGGCACATAAGACATATCTTCATAATATCAAGAGGATAGAAATTTTGCAGACTACCTTTGCTGACTACAGGCTCTGAAATTATTTGTGAATTCCAAAGGAACAACGAAGAAAAACGTTAACACCTGGAAATTAAATAACCTCATACTGAATAACCAGTGGGTCCGAGATGAAATCAAAGAGGAAATCAAAATGTTCCTGGAAACAAATGATAATGAAGACACAAACTATCAGAAGTTATGGGACACAGAAAAAGCAGTACTGAGAGGAAAATTTATAGCTTTGCAAGCACACATCAGGAAGGAAGAAGGGGTTTACCTTAGTAGCTTAATGATGCAACTCATAGAACTAGAAAGGACGAAAAATAGGAGGGCAGAAGGAAATAACAAATGTGAGAGCAGAAATCAATGAAGTGGAAACCCAAAATACAATCTGAAAGCAGAAGTTGGTTCTTTGAAAAATAAACAAGATTGATAGACCAATGGTAAAACTAACAGAGAGAGAGAGAGAGAGAGACTTGATAACTCGTATTAGATCACTACTGATATGGCAGAGAGTCAAAGGGTAATCAGAAACTACTTTTAGAAGCTCTACACCACTAAAAATGAGAACCTGGAAGAAATGGATAAATTCTTGGTCTCTTATAATCTTCCACAGTTGAAGGGAGAAGATGTAGCACATCTAAACACCCCCATCACTATTGATGAAATTAAAATGGTAATCAAATATCTGCCCAAAAACAAAAGCCTAGGCCCCGGTGGATTCAATAATGAATTCTTTCAAACTTTCCAAGAGGAACTACTACCAATCTTGGCAAGACTCTTTCATTAAATAAAAAAAACAGAAACACTTCCAAATATCTTTTATGTAGCCAACATCACCTTGATACCTAAACCAGACAGAGATACAACTACAACAAAAAAAAGAAAATTACAGACCAATATCACTGATGAATGCAGATGCAAAGATCCTCAACACAATTCTGGCAAATAGAATACAATGCCTCATTAAGAAGATCATCCACTACAATCAAGTAGGTTTCATCCCAGGAATGAAAGGATAGTTTAACATCCGTAAATCTATCAACATAATACACAATATCAACAACAAGAAACATAAAAATCTGGGAGGGAGGGAGGGAGATTTGGGACATTTGTGGTGGGAAAGTTGCACTAGTGAAGGAGGTGTTAAAAATGCTATAAAAAAACAAAATCAAAAAAGAAAAAAATAAGGCCTCTCAATTCTTACCACAGGCTGTGTTCTTCACACTGACTGTATGGAAAGAGGAGGTACAGTAAATGCACCCCATATACACCTCAACCCAGACCCTTTCCTGTTATGTATTGGGAATTTGGGGACAAAAAAAAGAAACATAAAAATCACATGATTATATCAATAGATGCAGAGAAAGCATTTGATAAGGTTCAACACCCAATCTTGATCAAAACTCTCAGTAAGATGGGAATAGAAGGAACCTTTCTCAATATAGTTAAGGCCATCTACCACAAGCCAGTGGCAAATATTATCCTCAATGGAGAAAAACTAAAAGCCTTCCCTCTAAATTCTGGCAAAGACCAGGCTGTCCTCTCTCACCACTCCTATTCAACATAGCACTGAAAGTACTCTCTATAGTGATTAGGCTAGAAAAAGATATCAAGGGAATCCAGATAGGAAAGGAAGAAGTCAAGCTCTCGCTTTTTGCAGATGACATGATACTCTACTTAGAAAACCATAAAGACTCTACCAAAAAGCTCCTAAAAAAATAGACTCATATAGCAAGGTGACAGGCTACAAAATTAACACACAAAAATCAATGGCCTTTTTATACCCAATAGTAATAAGGAAGAAATGAACATTAAGAAAACAATCCTATTCACAACAGTGCCACACAAACTCAAATATCTTGGAATCAAATTGACTAAAATGTGAAGGACCTATACAAAGAAAACTATAAAACTCTGCTCCAGGAAATAAGAGAGGATACGCGGAAATGGAAACATAGACCCTGCTCATGCATTGACAGGATTAACATCATCAAAATGGCAATACTACCCAAGGCATTATACAGATTTAATGCGATCCCTCTAAAGATTCCCACAACATTCTTCAAAGAAGTGGATAGGCACTTTTGAAATTTATTTCGAACAATAAACACCCTAGAATAGCGAAAGCAATCATTGGGAAAAAGAACATGGGAGGAATTACTTTCCCCAATTTTAAACTTTACTACAAAGCAATAGCTATCAAAACAGCATGGTATTGGAACATGGACAGGCCCTCAGATCAGTGGAATAGGCTTGAATACTCAGAAAATGTCCCCCAGACATACAGTCACCTAATTTTTGATAAAGAAGCAAGAATTTCTAAATGGAGCAAAGAAAGCCTCTTCAACAAGTGGTGTTGGCACAACTGGCTAGCCACTTGCAAAAAAAATGAACTTAAACCTCCAACTAACATCATGTATGAAGATAAAATCCAAATGGATGAAAGATCTTGATATCAGACCCAAAACTATAGAATACATAGAACAACACATAGGCAAAACACTCCAGGACATTGAGACTAAAGCCATATTCAAGGAGGAAAATGCACTCTCCAAGCAGGTGAAAGCAGATATTAATAGATGGGAAAATATTAAGCTGAGAAGCTTCTGCACCTCAAAGGAAATAGCGCCCAGGATACAAGAGCCTCCCACTGAGTGGGAGAAACTATTCACCCAATACCCATCAGATAAGGGGCTAATCTCCAAAATATACAAGGCCCTGACTGAACTTTACAAGGAAAAAAAAAACTAATCCCATCAAAAAAATGGGGAGAAGTAATGGACAGACACTTTGACAAAGAAGAAATACAAATGGGCAAAAGACATATGAAAAAATGCTCCACATCACTAAACATCAGGGAGATGCAAATCAAATCAACTTTGAGGTACCACCTCACACCACAGAGAATGGCACACATCACAAAGAATGAGAACAAACAGTGTTGACGGGGATGTGGAGAGAAAGGAACACTTATCCACTGCTGGTGGGAATGCCCTGTAGTCCAAACTTTATGGAAAGCGATATGGAGATTCCTCCAGATACTGGAAATCGAGCTCCCATACAATCCAGCTATACCACTCCTAGGAATATACCCTAGGAACACAAAAATACAGTACAAAAACCCTTTCCTTACACCTATATTCATTGCAGCACTATTTACCATAGCAAGACTCTGGAAACAACCAAGATGCCCTTCAACAGACAAATGGCTAAAGAAACTGTGGTACATATACACAATGGAATATTATGCAGCTGTCAGGAGAGATGAAGTCATTTAATTTTCCTACACATGGATGTACATGGAATCTATCATGCTGAGTTAAATAAGTCAGAGAGAGAGAGAAAAACGCAGAATGCCATCACTCATCTATAGGTTTTAAGAAAAATTAAAGACATTCCTGCAACAATAATAATTTTCAGACACAAAAGAGAAAAGAGCTGGAAGTTCCAGCTCACCTCACGAAGCTCACCACAAAGAGTGATGAGTTTAGTTAGAGAAATAACTACACTTTGAACTGTCCTAAAAATAAGAACATATGAGGGAAATGGAGAGCCTGTCTAGAGTACAGGTGGGGGATGGGTGGGGAGGAGGGAGATTTGGGACAATGGTGATGGGAATGTTGCACTGATGATGGGTGGTGTTCTTTACATGACTGAAACCCAAACACAATCATGTATGTAATCAAGGTGTTTAAATAAAATATATTAAATAATAAAAAAGCACTAATGAAATTATTAAAAAGTACTTTATTAAAAGAAAATCTTTAGAAATTATTACATTTTACAATGGGGTCATTAAATTCTGTGTTTTATTTTATTTTATTTATTTATTTATTTATTTTGGTTTTGGGGCCACACCTGGTGGCATTCAGGGGTTATTCCTGGCTCTAATCTCTGGTCCCAGAGGGTCATTAATTTCATTGTGACTATTTGAGCCTTCTTCTTACTGTTTTTATTTATTAAGCTTATTAAGGCTTTTTTAGTTTGTTTATTTTGGGGCCACATCCAATGGCCATTAAAGGTTTCTCCAGGCTTCAGGCTCTGTGCTCAGAATCTCTCCTGGCTAGTTTGGGGACCATATGGAATGCCAGAATAGAACCCAGATCTGTCCCAGGTTGGCCACGTGCAAGGCAAAGTTCTGCCTCTGTGCTATAACTTAGGCCCCTGAGCCTCTTTCCCATCTAAAGTAGTGTGCCCCTACTGGGATATCAGTATATGGACTCTGCAGCTGCAAGTGAAATATGAACATGTTTTAGTAGATGCATAGATAGAAAAGCAAGTAAAATCTTCACTTGATGAATCTGTTCTCAGTGTCAGCAGTATCTCAACAGAGGTTACTTTATAACAGTATCTGATAATAGAGGTAATAGTGGTAGTGAATAAAAAAGAGCATGTATATTATTTCAAGCACTCTGAGATTTATATTTATCCTCTTCTGGTTTCCAGGTACATTCAGTAGTCTTTCAGGTATAGAGACACATAATGGTTAAACTCACTCACTGTACTTTCCATACATGCAAATTTAAACCCAAGTTCTGTCAGGTCTTAGATGAATATTATGACTGAAAGGGTTTAGTTTCTATTCTCAGATTCTTAGTTTTGTAATGGGAATCAGGAGGACAGTTTAATTTCTACATCATGGTAGGTGAAGAGAATAAATAACACCTGTACAGTATCACTAATAAAATTTTTACAAATATTTGTTACCATCCCAGAAAACCTCAAGTCTATTTTTGTTTTTCTTTCTCCTAAAAAAAACACTGTATTTCTTCTTTGAGTTGCATCACACCTTGAGGACACTCCACTATTCAGTGTCATAGCCACAAACATTACTGAGATACAGACCTTGAATTTGGACATGCCAGAATCAACTGATGTCTACTATGGGAATCGTCTGTCCAAGGATGTGAACAATAAACTCTATGAATGTGAGTAGGTACAGGTCAGTTCTCCAGGGTGAAGCGCTGGAGTTTGAGCAATGCACGTAGATGAATAAATTAAGTCTCCTAGAGAAAACAGTGAATTTCAGTAGGGTTCAAATAAGCTGTATCCTAAAATAAAACATGGCATGTGCAAGGCATATAAACAATCTCCTATTTTTAGAAATAGCAAGGGATATATATATATATATATATATATATATATATATCAATCTGAAATAATTATCACTTAAGTAAAATGCATTGCTCAGGATTAGAGAGGTACCTCAGTGAGTTGAGTTCATGCATGTTGTATACAGTACTGGTGTGATCCCCAGCACCACATGGTCTCTTGAGCACTCCTCAGGTAGCCCCTGAACACTTTCAATAAACTGGCAATAAAGAGAATGGAAAATAAAATAAGTGTGAGTGACATTGAATATTACAAATATATAATGCTGCACATTAATATAGAAACTTCAAATAGTTCTTAATATATTGCAACTAGAGAAATCAGCAGACTATCTCATTTTTGGATACTTATAGAACAATTTCTAGACCTAGCAATTTAAACTTAAAATTTTTAGGTTTTGAAAAAAATCTTTTTCAGTTAAGTATTTTCTTATGGCTCATTTTTATTATGCATATTTGTCACCCACTTCAGTTGAGTGAGATGCAGTGTGGTTTTAGAACGTATTTCAGATCTTTTAGAAGGAGGCTGTGTGAACCTGAGGATATATCAGAAGACCAAGCTTTCCTTAGGGTGCTTGCCAAAACCATTGAAAGAGCAAACAAAAAGAAAGTAAATGCTAACTAATGTTATTACTTATTGTTACTTTCAGTCCTTAGGAGAAACAGAAGTCTTTCTGTAATTAAATGGCTGAAAATGGCCACTGTCCAGAAGGCTTGTAATTTCATTTTTATTGGACACCACAGGCAAGTAATTTTGAGTCCAAATAAAAGAGAGATTGCAAAAATATACATATACCTTAAAAAAGTTTAATCTGGATAATAAGTAAGAATACAAAGCATGTTCAAATAATTTATAATACATCTTTCTCTCCAATTTTAAAGTTGCATGAGCTTATTATGCAGTATTAGTCAGGGGAACTATTTGACACAAAAATACTTTGTGCTTGCAAAAAAAGACTACATTTTAGAATGAAATTGGAGAAAATAATTTCATATCCATATAAAGAAATAAATTTGTAAGTAATTTAACTGATTATGAAGTGATATATTTAAAATATGGCATTGAGATATATTTATAACTCTTTTTCTTTGATTAAACACTTTTCTTTAATGTCTTTTGAGAATGTCAATGAATGGCTAGCCATTCTTCTGAGCAACAGATGAAAGACTCTCCATATAAAGAAGGAAATCAATTTGTGTCTCTCTATGTGGTTATAACTTTGGCATAGACAAAATAAAATGTCCTTTCTGCTTTTAATTCCTGAAATAGAACTTCAACTTGGAACAGAAATTATTTAATGAGAAGCCTCACACTGTGGCAGATTTAACTGATGTAGGCATATACAAAATAAGCCTTTTTCTCCTAAGTTAGCAAACTGTTGCTCTCCACACTCAAGCTCCAGTTGGCAAAAGTTTAATATGTTTGATGCTGGAGACCCCCAACTGAAGATTTTGAGATTGACGGAGGCTAGACATGTTGGTATAGAGATTAGTCTTGCAAATGAACGTAGACAACACAGAACACTCATGTTTGACTAATTTCAAAAGCTCCTTGCTTGTAGTTCAAGATTCATGTGTCTCCTAAAAATAATGTGTTTTCAAAAGTTTATGTTTGTGAATAATTTCAATTAATTATTAATCTTAATAATTCTTTTTATTTATTTTTGGGTCACACTCATAAATATTCAGGGGTTACCCCTGGCTCTGCACTCAGGAATTTCTCCTGGTGGTGCTCAGGAAACTATATGGAATGCCTAGGATCAGAACTGGCTGATACAAAGCAAACTTCTTATTCACTCTAGTATCTCTCCAACTTTGGAAATATCATTTTAAAAAAGTTGTATTTTAAGCCACTGCTACTGTACTTGGGACTTGTTCTTGTTATATGTTCAGAAATCATTAAGTATTTAAAATAAATTAAAAACTAAAAATTCATAGAGTCCCATTCAAATGAAAATTCATTTCTGGGTTGTTCTTTGACAGTTAATAGTTTGAAGATGATGATTTTAGAATTATTTCCTATATTTTCTCCTTGATTAACAACATTTTTGCATGTTACCTGGGGATTCCCTTTCCCCCATTTCACAGCTGGTTAAATTTTTGGGGCTATACTATTGAGCTTCCACATACAGTGAGCCCAGACTTTCTCCTTATATTTCTCACCCCAGATCTACTTTTGTATCTACTTTTGTTTCTGAAACACAATCTGGACTGAAGGGAGAGTGCACTTGCCTTGCATCTAGCTGACTTGGATTTGATCTCTGAGTACAAAGTCTGGAGTAAGCCTTGAGGAAAGGAAGGAAGGAAGGAAGGAAGGAAGGAAGGAAGGAAGGAAGGAAGGAAGGAAGGAAGGAAGGAAGGAAGGAAGGAAGGAAGGAAGGAAG
>PVKC010005591.1:17704-32973 GCA_004027635.1 Crocidura indochinensis | reverse complement strand
GTCCTCTCTCACCACTCCTATTCAACATAGCACTGGAAGTACTCGCTATAGCGATTAGGCAAGAGAAAGATATCAAGGGAATCCAGATAGGAAAGGAAGAAGTCAAGCTCTCACTTTTTGCAGATGACATGATACTCTACTTAGAAAACCCTAAAGACTCTACCAAAAAGCTCCTAGAAACAATAGAATCATATAGCAATGTGGCAGGCTACAAAATCAACACACAGAAATCAATGGCCATTCTATACAGCAATAGTAATAAGGAAGAAATGGACATTAAGCAAACAACCCCATTTACAATAGTGCCACACAAACTCAAATATCTTGGAATCAACTTGACTAAAAATGTGAAGGACCTATACAAAGAAAACTATAAAACTCTGCTCCGGGAGATAAGAGAGGATACGCGGAAATGGAAACACATACCCTGCTCATGGATTGGCAGGATTAACATCATCAAAATGGCAATACGACCCAAGGCATTATACAGATTTAATGCGATCCCTCTAAAGATACCCACGATTTTCTTCAAAGAAGTGGATCAGGCACTTTTGAAGTTCATTTGGAACAATAAACACCCTAGAATAGCGAAAGCAATCATTGGGAAAAAGAACATGGGAGGAATTACTTTCCCCAATTTCAAACTTTACTACAAAGCAACAGTGATCAAAACAGCATGGTATTGGCATAAGGACAGGCCCTTAGATCAGTGGAATAGACTTGAATACTCAGAAAGTGTTCCCCGGACATACAGTCCTAAATGGAGCAAAGAAAGCCTCTTCAACAAGTGGTGTTGGCACAACTGGCGAGCCACTTGCAAAAAGTTGAACTTAGACCCCCAGCTAACATCATGTACGAAGATGAAATCCAAATGGATGAAAGACCTTGATATCAGACCTGAAACCATAAAATGCATAGAACAACATGTATGCAAAACACTCCAGGACATTGAGACTACAAGCATATTCAAGGAGGAAAATGCACTCTCCAAGCAGGTGAAAGCATATATTAATAGGTGGGAGTATATTAAGCTGAGAAGCTTCTGCACCTCAAAGGAAATACCACCCAGGATACAAGAGCCTCCCACTGAGTGGGAGAAACTATTCACCCAATACCTATCAGATAAGGGGCTAATTTTTAAAATATACAATGCGCTGACAGAAATTTACAAGGAAAAAACATGTAATCCCATCAAAAAATGGGGAGAAGAAATGGACAGACACTTTGACAAGGAAGAAATACAAATGGCCAAAAGACACATGAAAAAATGCTCCACATCACTAATCATCAGAGAGATGCAAATCAAAACAGCTATGAGGTACCACCTCACACCACAGAGATTGGCACACATCACAAAGAACGAGAACAAACAGTGTTGGCAGGGATGTGGAGAGAAAGGAACTCTTATCCACTGCTGGTGGAAATGCCGTGTAGTTCAACCTTTATGGAAAGCGATATGGAGATTCCTCCAGAAAATGGAAATCGAACTCCCATACGATCCAGCTATACCACTCCTAGGAATATACCCTAGGAACACAAAAATACAATGCAAGTACCCCTTCCTTACGCCTATATTCATTGCAGCACTATTTACCATAGCAAGACTCTGGAAACTATCTAGGTGCCCTTCAACAGACGAATGGCTAAAGAAACTGTGGTACATATACACAATGGAATACTATGCAGCTGACAGAAGAGATGAAGTCATGAAATTTTCCTACACATGGATGCACATGGAATCTCTCATGCTGAGTGAAATAAGTCAGAAAGAGTGAGAAAAACGCAGAATGGTATCACTCATCTATGGGTTTTAAGAAAAATGAAAGACATTCTTGAAATAATAATAATTTTCAGACACAAAAGAGAAAAGAGCTGGAAGTTCAGCTCACCTCATGAAGCTCACCACAAATAGTGATGAGTTTAGTTAGAGAAATAACTACATTTTGAACTGTCCTAATAATGAGAATATATAAGGGAAATGGAGAGCCTGTCTAGAGTACAGGCTGGGGGTGGGTGGGAGGAGGGAGATTTGGAACAATGGTGATGGGAACGTTGCACTGGTGATGGGTGGTGTTCTTTACATGACTGAAACCCAAACACAATTATGTATGTAATCAAGGTGTTAAAAAAAAAGATTGAAAATCCCCCCCACCCAAAGAAAAATGGGCTGGAGAGAAAACACAGTGGTAGGGCATTTGCTGTGCACTCAGCTGACCCAGGATACCTGGGTTTGCTTCCAGCCACCGCATATGCTCCCCTAAGCCTGTCAGGAGCAATTTTTGTGGGAAGAACCAGGAGACCCACTGAGAACTGTCAGGTGTGACCCAAAAAATAAAAAATGAAAATAAATTTTAGAAAAGATCTGAAGGGTCTACTTTAAGGCAAGACAGAACCCACAAACACATCAAACACCTGTAAAAAGATAACATAAAACCCCATGGTAATAATCTCACTTAAGGTCAATGGGTCATATACACAAGTTAAGAGACACAGAGTGGAAAATGTATCAAACAATTGAACTCAACAGTTTACTGCATAAAGAAGCACATAGAATACTCAGTGCAAACTTATATTTAAAGTCAAAGACAATTCTTCAAGCAAAAATATCCCTTAAAATTTCTCAGGTGTCTATACTAATATCAGATAATATGAATTTCAGACTTGAAAGTGTTATGAGACAGAAATGAGCATTTCTTCATAAGCAAGGAATGTGCACACTACAAAGAAATCACAATCCAAAACATTATGCACATTATAAGGAGCCAGAAAAATGTACTAAAAACACTGCTAAAAGCCTTGAAGAATCAATATCAGCAGAATACTACTAAGAGACTTCAATATTTCTGTTACCTTTGATAGATAAACTAGGCTAAAATTTGACAAAGATATACTACTGGCTTTGAAGGGAGAAATGGAAAAATAGTCCCTTAGTAGACATATGTCTATTAATCCCCCAAAACTGGTTACACACTCTCCTGTGATGCACATGAAATATTCACCAAGATAGACTAAGTTCTTGGCTATAGAACATATCTCCCTAAAATCAAGAGTATAGAAATTGTATCTACTACCTTTTCAAATAATAAAAGTAAACTAGAATTGAATTATAAACAGAAATTTAGAAATAACTTTAACACCTAGAAATTAAACAACTCACTATTGAACAATCAATAGGCTAGAGAGAAAATTGAAAGATTTCTAAAAAAAAGAAAATGAAGATATGAATCATCAAAAATTGTGCAACATATCAAAAATATCACCAAGAGAAAAATTATAGCTGTACAAGCATTTATCAGAAAGGAAGAAAACACCGACATACATCACTTAATGGCACAGCTTAAGAAATTAAGATTAATTTAATTACACAGCTTAAAAATTAGATAAAGGATAAACAAAAATGAGCATACTGTGGGCAGGTAGAAGAAAATAATAAAATTTAGAGCAAAAATTAATGAACTGAACACCCAAAACCAATCCTAAAAATAATGATAACAAGATTTTGATCCTTGAAAAAAAATAAGATAAACACTTAGACTCATAAAGAAGTTGAGAAAACTTTAATAAAATTTCAAAATAGAAATGAAAATGGGGAGGTCACTATAGATATAGCAGAAACTCACAGAGAAATCAGAGATTGCATTGAGAATCTTTATGCAACAAAACAGAGAACCTGGACAAAATGGACAAATTTTTTAGTTCCTCAGTGTGAACCAAGATGACCTATCATAAAAGAGAAAATTAAAACATTATTTAAAACACACTCCCCACAAATAAAAGACCAGGCATACACAGATTCACTAATGAAATCTTTCAAATCTTTAGTTGGGCTTACCGCCTATACTCTTCAGGCTCTTCCACAAATGAAGAAAAAATAACCAGTTCCAAATAGTTTCTATGAAGCTAAATCATACATATCCCAAAACCAAAACAATGTACCACATAAAAAGAGAATTGCAGGATGCCATCCTTTATGTACACAGATGCAAAGATCCCCAACAAAGACCAGCTGGTAGAAATCAATTGCTCATCAAAAATTTATATACCATGTTTGAGTTTTTATTCCAGAGATACAAGGATGGTTTAGTCAATCAATATAATATACCATATCAATAAAAGAAAAAACAAAAATTACACGATCATATTATTAGATGCAGAGAATTCATTTGACAAGGCCCAGTTCATGAACACAATCAAAACTCTCAACAATGTGGGGATTAAGTGAACTTTCATCAATATTTTTAAAGCCATTTACACAAGTCCATTTCAAACAGTATATTCAATAGGTAAAAGTAAAGTCTTTCCTTTAAGATATGGCAAAAGACAAGCTGCCTCTTCTTGCCATTTTAATTCAATTTAGTACTGGAAGTATTTGCCATAGCAGTAAGCATAAAATGTTATCTTGGGGATCTACATAGGAAAGGAAAACTTCAAGGTCTCATTTTTGCAGATGATATGAAATTGTAGCAACAGAATCCCGAAGACTACAAAAAGCTTGTAGAATCAATACACTTATATTGCAAAACAACAGGTCACAAAAGACACAAGAATTCATTAATTTCCTATAAACAAATAATTAAAGAAAATAAGTGTTTAAAATAATCCTATTTACAATTATTCAGAAAATCAATTAATTTAGAGTTAACTTAATTAAAGAGGTAAAATCTCTCTAAAAAGAAAACTACAAAACACTGTTTCAAGAAATAAAAGAGAACACAAGGAAATGAAATCATTTATCCTGCTTATGGATTAGGGGGATTAACAGCATTAAAATATCAATACTCCCCAAAATATTGTACAGATTCAATTCACTCCCTATAAAAATAACTGACTTTTAAAAACTTGGGTTAAACATTTATTAAATTCATATAGAAAAATAAACATTTACAGATACTTAAACAATCCTTGTAAAAAAGAAAATGAGAAACCCTGCTGCTTTAGAACCTGGAAGTCATATCAGTGGCTCCTAGGTAAGGGGTAGAATCCAAAGCAGGAACCAGAACTGGAAACCACATCACAGAGACAAGAGGCCATGATAGCAGACCCTTTAGTGTTGGAACACAGAAGCTATGTCATCAGAGTCAAGATGAGGGACAGATTCCAAGACAAAGTGCCAGGGAAGCATGACCACTCCACTTAGCTCTGCAGTCACATGCTCCTCTTAGTCAACGAACACCAGCATGAGACAGAAAACATCACACTGCAACTAACAAAATGGGGGAAACAATGCAGGTCTTAACAGTGCTTAGAGAACAAAGATGGTAGCTTCAATAACCCAAAAAGTACCAACCACTTATTTAGCCTCTCAGATAAGAACTTTAGAGAAGAAATATGGAGGATGTTCATATAACTCAAAGAATGCAAAGAAACAACCTGAAATTCCACAAATAAGAATGAAGAGAATCTTAGAATAAAAAAAATTAAACTGAAATAACAGGGCTAAAAACTTGGTAAGCAAAATGAAAACGTCACTGGAAAGTCTATCCAAGAGAATATAGCAGCTGAAGACAGAATCAGTGAGCTGGAAGATGAGATTTATAACAACACCATAGAACAGAAGATGTTGGAAAAGAGTCTCAAAATAAATGATCAGACAATGGAAAACATCCTCAAAGAACGTGAACAGAAATTTATAGAACTCTTTGATAAACTCAACAGAAAAGAAAAGAATCAAATGAATCCCAGAGACACAGGAAGAAAAGCCCCATGAAGTATCAACAATCAAGGACATCATTGCAAAGAAAATTTCATATCTAAAGAGTTCATTCAATCAACAACTATGTGCCCAGAGTACCAGTTTAAAAAGATCCAAAGAAAAACACCCTAAGGTACATCCTGTTTATAATGGTCAACTCCACAGATCAGGATGGACTACTGAAAGCAGAGAGATCAAAAAGGGAAATTATATTTAAAGGGGCACAAATAAGATTTACCCCAGATTTGTCACAAGAAATCCTCAAGACCTGAAGGCAGTGGTTGGATATAGACAAAACTCAATGAAACGATTAGAGAAACATAACATAACCAAATAGATTTAGAAATTGCTTACCAACTATCCTAACAATATTTTTATTTTTATTTTTTTAAAGCATGGTAATCTACAGAGCTATTTATAGTTGAAATTTTAGGTATATAATGTTTCAGCACCAATCTCTACTACTAATGTCAATCCATTCACCAATGTTACCAGTCCATTTATTAACAAACTCCTCAACCTTCCATCATAGCACACACCTTTTAAAGCTTGGTTGTGAAAATTTGGGTCTCATGATTTCAGTTTTATTGACAAAAATGTTTTGGATATTTAGTTCTCTTTCCTTAACACCATCAATGCATGTTTTGAATCTTTTTTCCCATGCTTTCCATTGTTTCTCATATGTCTTTCTCCCCTCCAATCTCTGTTTTTCTATTCTTCACTAAAAATTATGGGGCCAACTGAATTCTAGGAAACCTCCATTTAAACCATTGAACTCTCTCATGCAATTATTCTAAATACCTTATATAAATATCTCTCATTTCTATTTATGTTGCAGTGAATTGCATGATTGTATCATTCCTTACAACTATATAGTATTCCATTATATGCATGTACCATATCTTTATAATTACTCATCTGTTGCAATCAGTATCTACATTGATTTCAACTCTTAGTTATTATACTGATAACTGTAATGAATATGGTGTTCATATGCTTTCTTGAGTAAAATATTTATGTCCTGGAGATACATACCCCTAAGTAGTATTGCTGGGTCATATGACAGCCCAATTCTGCATTTATTGTGAACCCTTTCCATAAGGGTTGAATCAGACAACAGTTCCATCAACAGTGAATGAGAGTTACTTTTTAAACCACATCCCTGACATCATACATTGTTCCCATTATTTTTGATATGTCCCTTCCTACTGGTGTAAGAAAGATATCTCATTATTGCCTTGATTTGCATTTCCCTACTACTAATAAGTATGAGGATCATTTTTATATGGCTGATGTCCATGTGTTGGTGTTCCTTAGAAAAGTTCCTTAGAAATTTTCTCTCCCCATTTTTGATAAGATTTTTAGATTTGGGGGTAATTTTTGTGAATACTTTGTGTATCCTGGATTAGCTACCCTTTACCTGAAGTGTTGAGCGCAAATATTTTCTCCCACTCAGTTAGCTATCTTTTAGTAAAACTAAAAGCCCGTGGTTTATCCTAACACTTTATTATTTTTTGGTTTTTGGGTCACACCCAGCAGCGCTCAGGGGTTACTCCTGTTTCTACACTCAGAAATCACTCCTGGCAGGCTCAGGGGACCATATGGGATGCTGGGATTAGAATCATCATCCTTCTGCATGCAAGGCAAATGCCATGCCTCTGGCCCCACCCAACACATTTTCTAATTGAAATGAACAAAACCAATTTTGCTTAATTTTTCTTTCTAAAGTCTAAATAAGTCATGGAATTTTGTGACTATAAGTAGATTCAAATGAAATATATGTTGTATCATTAAAAAGATGCATATTTGCTCTGGCATGGTTTTATTTCAGAACTGAGACTATTATGTGGTGCCTGCCTTTAGTGCTGTAGTGTTCACTGGATATTTTATTTGATATTTCTTTTTGTGTTGTTGTGGTATTTCTTTTTTTTTCCAACAACAAAAAAAGTCACTCTTTTATTGAAGGATATAATTCGACCCATAATAGAACTTTATATTTCAATGAAAACACCAAACACCAGCAAACACAATTTGAATCAAGGGTAGTTCACATTGATAGAGACATTCAGGAAACTCTGTTCCACCTACATAGGTCAACTTCACATATTAATTATATTAAATGGAAGGAATTTGAAAAAGAATAGGTGTAGAAAGGACTCTTAACATTTTTTTTCTGATACAGAAGAGTATCAGGTAAGAGGTATCCTCAAGGTACCAAGATGAAAAAGAGCATTTTTTTATTTATTTATTTTTTTTTATTTTGAAATATGAGAACAAAGATGTAAAGAAAGAGGACAAGGTAAAGTTACAGTGGAAGGACGATCACCCATAAACAGATTTCACATAAGTCCCCTTGCTGATATCTTAACATTGAGCTTTTAGTGTTGTGGTATTTCAATTCCTTTTTTCCTGTCCTCTTTCATACTGAGGTTGAGAGCCTCTAGAAGGACTATGCCCATTTTCAGCTTATTTGATTTTTACCCCACTTTTATGCTTTTCTTTTCTTCAAACAAAACCACACAACTTGAACTATCTAGTTCCTCCTTTCAAATAGAGGGGGGAAAGGAAGGGTACCAGGATTAAACAGATATATGATCACTAGTAGTAAGCTAGACACAGAGAGGACCACTTAAGCTGGCAGTCCAGGGGGTGAGGGTGGGGGATATGGGATGCAGGATGGGAAAAAAGGTGGAGGGAGGACAAAGTTGGTGATGGGAATTCCCCTGATTCAATGTTAATATGTACTAAAATACTATTGTGAAATATATGTAAGCCAATATGGTCAAAATAAAAATTATGTATAATAAAAATGATGCATATTTGACTTACTTTTTTCTTCTGCAACAGTAAAAGAAAATGAGATAACTCAAAGGCATATAGAATAAATTCTCCTAAATAAGAACAATATGAGAAAAATTTAAAATACCCCTTAGAATTTAATTAATTTATTTATTTTAAGCTTTTTGGCATGTGATCATTGCTCACTTTTGGATCTGCTCTCAGAAATCACTTTTGGCGTGACTTCAGAGATAATACAAATTGGTTCTGAGTAATTTGCATAAAAGCACGCATTTTACCTTTCCCTGCTATACTATCTCTTCAATTCATATAATTTTAATGTGAAATATATTTTATTTCATAATTCTAAAAAACTCGCAAACTGTGGTGATCCTTGTCATAATGTTGCAAAATATTTTTACTAGAAAGAAAAGAATAAGATAAAACACACATCTTTCAGAAGAGATGTCAACTAAATTTCTCAAAATATTGTGTATTTTTATTAATATAAATTATTATAAAAACTTTAGATATAAAGTAATAACCTTTACCAGTAATGACTAAGAAGTTTTGTTTTACAATTATACTATTTTCCCCTCAATGTTCATATTTTAAAAGGCTAGGAATATGGTAGAATATTGCCAGTTGTTACCTGAAAATAAAACCTATAACATTTAATAATTTTTTTTTGGTTTTGGGCCACACCCGGTGACACTCAGGGGTTACTCCTGGCTATGTGCTCAGAAGTCGCTCCTGGCTTGGGGGACCATATGGGAAACCGGGGGGTTGAACCGTGGTCCGTCCTAGGCTAGCGCAGGCAAGGCAGGCACCTTACCTCCAGATCAACTCAATCCCCCCATCTACTCTTTATAACAGTATTAACAGGTGGTGTGTGTTTGAATATTGGAGAATATAATTATAATGATAATATAACTATATAATTCTAATATAAGGGTTTATCTAAGTTCCTCCAAAGAGTTTTGCAGCTCATCTGCAGTGTGAATACACTGTAAGAAGACAGTTATTTTGTTCCTTAGCAAAAAGAAGAAAGACTCTCATCAGACACTGGTTCTGCTGCTTTCAACCTTGTTTATTCCAACCTCATGAACAACAAGAAATGTTTTGCTGTTCAAACCTCCAAAAACATGGCAATTTTTTATAGCAGACTGAAAAACTGTGACATTCATTCTCTGTAAACTGCACAATTTATTAAGTGTTTGGGGAAAAAATCCCTATTTGTTACTAGTGACTTTTTAAACAGCACAGACATATGGTTCTTAAATCTAGAGGTCTATGAATAATCTGCATGTCCAGTTTTCTTAACAAATAGTAGCTGGTGTTCCTTTTGTTCTGCTTGCTGAACAGTGTCTTTTTTAAGAATGAGAAGATCTTTTATCATTTAGCAGATAATAAACACTGTGTCCCAGAATATGGGTTTAGGCATCCCAGAGACTCTGTGAGCATAATTTTATATAATTATTCTTCACTCATATGTAATTTTATTTCATTAATAATTTTTGTTTCAAATTTTTATTTTTCTATTAAGGGAATGACACTTAGGGCAGTTACCTGCTTGGTGCTTGCACTTTGAGGATCTAATCCAGACTTTCTATATGTTAAGGATGCACTACAGATATTTGAGCTATGTTCTAGTTCTTTGTTTCTTATTTTTAAATTCAGTTTTTAAATTCTCATGGTCAGTCATGCCCTAATGCTAATTTGAATTAATTGGGGTAATTCTGTTTTCTTAGACCACTTCAATACAACCAATTGTCCTCTTCTCGGTAGTACATTCAATTGAGTATATTTTAGACTCTGCCCATCTCTATTAAGGTACTATGTATAACACTTTTTTTATAAAAATTTTTACCAGTAACAAAGTTGTTCGTTGTTGGGTTTCAGTCAAACAATATACACTATCCTTTACTGATGCACCTTTCCCATCACCAATGTCTCCCTTTTCTCTCCCACCAACCAACCCCAATGCTCTATGCTCTAATGCTCTAATACTTTCTCTCATCTTTCTTTTTCTCTCTCTCTTCTCTATCTCCTTTTTGAGCCTGTGATTTTCATTATTGTTAGTGGAGAGATACCTGTGAAGTTTCTTCACTTTCAGCTCTGAGTTCTTGTCCAGAGAGATCAGTTTCATCTATCATTATCTTAGTAGAACCTTCTCTACTTTAGCTACACTATTCATTCTTTGTTAAAGCTTCCTACCCTGGGTTGGACCTCCTAATCTATTGTCTCTGGGTATTATTAGTATACTATCCCTTGTTTTTCTTATTTCCCACAAATGAGTGTATTATTTCTAGGTCTATCCTTTACCTTTGGCTCATCATTCACTCAGCAAAATAATCTTCATTCCATCCATATATAAGCAAATTTCATAACCTCATTTCATAACTTCATTTCATAACTTTAGCCTCACAACTACTAGGCTGCATAGTATTCCATTGTGTAGATGTACCACAGTTTCGTTAGCCACTCATTTGTTGTTAGGCAACAGGGTTCTTTCCAGATTCTGAGTATTGCAAATAGTGCTACGCTGAGTATAGAAGTGCAGAACAAATTTTTGTATGGTCTTTTTGTGTTCCTGGGGTATATACCTATGAGTGGTTTTGCTGAGTTATATTGAAGATAAATTTCTAGCTATTTTAGGAAGGTCCACATTGTTTTCTATAATGACTGAACCAGTCTGCATTCCCATTAGTAGTGAATGTGAGTTCCTTTCTTTTCTCTTCCACACTTTCACTGGTTGTTCTTGTTTGTGTGTGTCAGACTCTGTGATGGTGATAATATCTTGTTGTTTTAATTTACATCTCTCTGATAATTAATGATGATGATGATGATGATGAACTACTACCAATCCTGACAAGACTCTTTCATGAGTTCCTTTGGTCATCAGTATTTCTTATTTGAAGAAATTTCTGTTGATTTATTCTACTCATTTCTGGTGGGGTTATATTTTATCTTGTAATGTTAAATTGGTGCCTTGTATGTCTTAGATATTAACCCATTATCTGATGGGTTTTGGATGAAAAGTTTCTCCCATTCTGTACCTAGCCTATGTATCCTAGTCACTATTTTATTTGATACAGAAACTTCTTAGCTTAATGTAGTCCAAAGTTTTTTATCTTTGCTTCCACTTGCTTGACCAATGCTGCTTCATCCTTGAAGATACCTTTAGTTCAATGCATGTGGTGTTCTTCCTACTTTTTCCTCTATGTACCTTATGGTTTTAGGCCTTATGTGAATATCTCAGTGACAAAAAAATTCTCAAATTTCTGAATCACATCACGAATGGAAATAAGAAAGTACTCATATATATATACATATATATACACAAATATTTATTGCTTAACAACTATAACATTGATATTTCAAGGAAAAATAAAAGTGTGGGTATGATAGTATTTGGACAATGGTATCTAGTTGTACTGGGGATCAAAACCCAGGTAATCCACATATAAGAGAGACAGACTATTACCCATTTAATTCTAGCCCACTCTACTAAATAAAAAATAGTGGCCTCTAGAAGGACTCCGACCATTTTTTGCTTGTTTGATTTTTGCCCCGTTTTATTTTTTTCTTTCCTTTAAACAGAACCACTTAACTTGAACCATCTTATTCCACCTCACAAATTGAGGGGGAAATAATGGAGGGTACCAAGATCAGTTGTATGATCATTAAGTAGAAATGAAAAATGATCAGACTTAAACACCAAATCCAAAGCCAATGACAACAGAATCAATACTCAAATATACAAAGATACAACAAGTTAAACACAGAGGGGACCACTTATACTAGCATCCCAGGGGGTAAAGGAAGGGGATATGGGATGCATACTGGGAACAGGGGTGGAGGAAGGACAACATTGGTGGTGGAAATTCCCCTGATTCAATGTTACTATGTACCTAAAATATTACTGTGAAAGATATGTAATCCACTTTGGTGAAAATAAAAATTATTATTATAAACATAGTTGTAGCTATCACTTTCATTTAAAACTTCTAAGGTTTAGATTTTTCTGAATTATTTTACAGATATTTATTTATTTGATTTTTATAACCAACATACTATTGGCTAGTGTTAAAATAAAATGAGAGCTTAAAAAATTTAGTCTGAACAAAAAATATTATTTCAGTATAACTAAAGTAGATGTTTTTATAAGTATGCTACAAATAGTAGATGGTACAGACTTTCATAAAGAAGAAACAGATACAACTTTAGGAAATTATTTGGTTAGCTATGACTGAGGAAAGTTAGTAGGAAAGCCCTTATTTCACATTATAATTATGTCTTCATTTCTGAAGCTGTGTTAATATTTTCATTTTTGGGGGTAAGCTATTAAGGCACGAAGCAACCTCAGGAATCCTTATGTCACAGATTCATAAATTGCAATGTGCAGTTAGATAGATTTCATCAAATTACACAAGTTCTTATACTAACATATAGAAGTGATATTCATATAAGTTCTAGATGTGGCATTTTTAGTCAATACCACCTAAACCTTCTTAAAGAAAAATCTCTAAAATTAGTTGAATATCTAACTTACCAGTCACATAAAAAAATCCTTACCCTGACTTGAGATATTGCTCAAGAGACGAGCATGGAGGTCTAAATTCTAATCCAAGAACTACATGAACCCTTGAAGTACCACTGGGTATGAACTCCAAGTACAGAGGCAGGTGGATATAGTCCCTATCCCATTATGAGCTCATAATGAGCTCTACATAATATGATTGCTCATAATTTACTGCTTTCCAAATTGTAGAAAATTAGTGTGGAAAAACTATAGAGACTTTGTGTACAAAGATAAACAGTTTGGTGCATCTATGCTCATTCTCATTGTTTTTAAGGAAGGGGATAAACTTTTATTTATATTTTTTGTTCCTAAATCTACTACTACCCCTTGTGATCTTTGACTCCAATTCCATACCCAACTATTTACTTTTTATGTTTCTAAAAGAATTCACTGGTATCCTTCATTTTTCTTCTTCCATTAACTATAAGAGTACTAACCACTGAAAATAGTGTCTCAATTTTACCAGTTGTAAATTTACAGTATGGGGTTTATCATATATGCAGATTAAAGAATAAAATAACCATGCTCAGTTCCTTTATGTCTTGTGTCCTGAGTGCTTCAGTATATTTATATCACATGTAATACTGAATTCCAGGTTCAGAGATAATTAAATAGAAATAATTATTTAATATTATAATTTTTTTAGAAGTTTCGTGATTTCTTGGGGTAAGACACAGAAGAAGGACCATGAGAAATTGTGAGTATTGCCTGTGTGTATCTGTCTCCTGCCCTTTCCTGTTGCCTGAACCTCTTGGGAGTGGGCCAAAAAGAGGTTCCAAAAACTCACTCTCCCAAAGGCTCTTTCAAGGGCGGGAACACCATGAAACTGCTTCATAACAGGAAAACAGGCCATAAGCAGTATTTTGCAGAAGTCAGGCTGCCTGTTTGTGACTTCAGACTGGGAAAATCTACAAAACTATGCCTGCTCAGTGGGGCCTGACCATGAGAAATTGTAAGTGCTGCCTGTGTGTGTTTGTCTCCTGTCCTGTTGTTGCCTGAACCACTTGGGAAGTGGAAACCAAAGATAATCCGAAAAACCAAAGAAAGGAGAAGTTGATTCTTTGAAAAAATAAACAAGATTAATAGACCACTGGCAAAACTAACAAAGAAAGACAGAGAGAAAAACTTGATAACTCATATTAGGAATGAAAAAGAAGAGATCACTACTGATATGGCAGAGATTCAAAGGGTAATCAGAAACTACTTTGAGAAATTCTATGCTAATAAAAATGAGAATCTGGAAGAAATGGATAAATTCTTGGACTCTTCTAATCTTCCACTGTTGAATGAAGAGGATGTAGCATATCTAAACACCCCCATCACTATTGATGAAATTAAAATGGTAATCAAATGTCTGCCCAAAAACAAAAGCCCAGGCCCAGATGAATTCACTAATGAATTCTTTCAAACTTTCCCAGAGGAACTACTACCAATCCTGACAAGACTCTTTCATGAAATCAAAAAAATGGAAGCACTTCCTAATAGCTTTTATGAAACCAACACCACCTTGACACCTAAACCAGACAGAGATGCAACGAAAAAAGAAAACTACAGACCAATATCGCTGATGAATGCAGATGCAAAGATCCTCAATAAAATCCTGGCAAATAGAATTCAATGCCTCATTAAGAAGATCATCCACTACGATCAAGTATGTCTCATGCCAGGAATGCAAGGATGGTTTAACATCCATAAATCTATCAACATAATACACAACATCAAAAACAAGAAAAATAAAAATCATATGATCATATCAATAGATGCAGAGAAAGCATTTGATAAGGTCCAACACCCATTCTTGATCAAAACTCTCAGCAAGACGGGAATGGAAGGAACCCTTCTCAATATAGTTAAGGCCATCTACCACAAGCCAGTGGCAAATATTATCCTCAATGGAGAAAAACTAAAAGCCTTCCCTCTAAATTCTGGCACAAGACAAGGCTGTCCTCTCTCACCACTCCTATTCAACATTAGCCCTGGAAGTCCTAGCTTTAGTGATTAGGCAAGAAAAGGATATCGAGGGAATCCAGATAGGAAAGGAAGAAGTCAAGCTCTCACTTTTTGCAGATGACATGATACTCTACTTAGAAAACCCTAAAGACTCTACCAATAGCTTCTAGAAACAATAGACTCATATAGCAAGGTGGCAGGCTACAAAATCAACACACAGAAATCAATGGCCTTTTTATACACCAATAGTAATAAGGAAGAAAT
>PVKC010005591.1:0-17604 GCA_004027635.1 Crocidura indochinensis | reverse complement strand
TTTGAAATTCATTTGGAACAATAAACACCCTAGAATAGCTAAAGAAATCATTGGGAAAAAGAATATATGAGGAAATACTTTGCCCAACTTTAAATTTTACTACAAAGCAATAGTTATCAAAACCGAATGGCATTGGCATAAAGACAGGCCCTCATATCAGCAGAATAGGCTTGAATATTCAGAGAATGTTCCCCAGACATACAACCACTTAATTTTTGATAAAGGAGCAAGATATCCTAAATGGAGCAAAGAAAGCTTCTTCAATAAGTGTTGTTGGCACAACTGGCTAACCACTTGTAAAAAATTGAACTTAGACTCCCAGCTAACATCATGTATGAAGGTAAAATCTAAATGGATTAAAGACCTCAACATCAGACCCAAAACCATAAGATATAAAGAACAACACGTAGGCGAAACACTCCAGGGCATTGAGACTACAGGCATATTCAAGGAGGAAACTGCACTCTCCAAACAAGTGGAAGCAGAGAATAACAGATGGGAATATATTAAGCTGAGAAGCTTCTGCACCTCAAAGGAAATACCACCCAGGATACAAGAGCCACCCACTGTGTGGGAGAAACTATTCACCCAATAACCTTCAGATAAGGAGCTAATATCCAAAATATACAAGGCACTGACAGAACTTTACAAGAAATAAAATCTAATCCCATCAAAAAATGGGGAGAAGAAATGGACAGAAACTTTGACAAAGAAGAAATACAAATGGCCAAAAGACACATGAAAAAGTGCTCCACATCATTAATCATCAGGGAGATGTAAATCAAAACAACCATGAGGTACCACCTCACCACAGAGATTGGCACACATCACAAAGAATGAGAACAAACAGTGTTGGTGGGCATGTGGAGAGAAAGGAACTCTTATCCACTACTGGTGGGAATGCCGTTTAGTTCAACCTTTATGGAAAACTATATGGAGATTCCTCCCAAAACTGGAAATGGAGCTCCCATGCGATCCAGCTTTACCACTCCTAGGAATATACCCTAGGATCACAAAAATACAATACAAAAATCCCTTCCTTACACCTATATTCATCGCAGCATTATTTACCATAGCAAGACTCTGGAAACAACCAAGATGCCCTTCAACAGATGAATGGCTAAAGAAACTGTGGTATATATACACAATGGAATATTATTCAGCTGTCAGGAGAGATGAAGTCATGAAATTTTCCTATAAATGGATGTACATGGAATCTATTATGCTGAGTGAAATAAGTCAGAGAGAGAGAGAGAAAAAAACGCAGAATGGTCTCACTCATCTATTGGTTTTAAGAAAAAAGAAAGACATTCTGGCAATAATAATTTTCAGACACAAAGGAGAAAAGAGCTGGAAGTTCCAGCTCACCTCATGAAACTCACCACAAAGAGTGATGAGTTTAGTTAGAGAAACAACTACATTCTGAACTGTCCTAATAATGATAATGTATGAGGGAAATTGAAAGCCTGTTTAGAGTACAGGCGGGGGCTGGATTTGTAGGAGGGACATTGGTGATGGGAATGTTGCACTGGTGATGGGTGGTGTTCTTTACATGACTGAAACCTAAATACTATCATGTATTTAATCAAGGTGTTTAAATAAAATAAAATATATTATCATAAAATAAATTAAAATAAAATATAAACACCAAAAAAAAGACATACTGGATGGTGCCTAGGGTTTATTACTGACTCTATACATAGAGATCATTCCTGTGGCTAGGATATAGGATATTATAAATATATTGTATATATATGTATATATATATGATATAGGGTGTTGGATTTAAATCTGAGTTGGTTATGTGCAAGGTAAGCACCTTACCCAATGGACTATTTATCTTTTCCTGAGTTTGGTGAGGTTTTTTTGTGTGCAAGACAAACCAGACATCTTCCTGAGGAAGTAGGCCCTTTATATTAAATTGATCTATAGTGAAACTAATTCCCTTATATACTGTTTCACTTAATACATTGATATCTAATCCATGATTTATACAAACTAACTCACAGCAAATTGTTAGAAACCAGTGTCATGTGATGACACCAATTAATGTCTTAGTTTCTAAGATCCTATCAAGAACACCAAGTTATAATTTACTGTGACAAGATGCTGTAACAAACTTTCATAAATTTCAGAGAATCAATTATATGGACTTTGAATCAGGGAAAATGATGTTAAAAGTTTCAAGCTGTATATTATATATGTTATGAAAATAAAACGTTCTGATTAGTGCTATTTTTCCCATTGTCCTTTATTTTCTTAAGAAATGAATCATGTGTCAGTTATTAAATATTTTCCTGAATAGAATTAAATGGGTTTGACCTCATTTATACAGTTAGGACTTGAGTAAATACTTACCCAAGAAATCTATTCCTGAAAAGAAATCTATAAAGAAATGACCTCTCAGACAACTAAATGTTTTTTAGTTGAAATCATAGCAGTACCTATCAAGAAAATTGGGTTGCTACTCAAAAGAAAATTAAAGACCTGCTAGAGCTCTGATTGTTTGACTCTTGCTTCCAGAAAAATACTTCCTCAGTTTTTATTTATTTATTTTATTTTTTGAATTACTGCGATACAATGATACTTATTATTGAGTCTGAGACCCACAATATTCCAACACCAATTTTATTTTTACCAGCACCCTCAAACTTCTACCAATATCTCAAGTTTCCTTCCCCACCTTTCCATCCATATCATCCTCTACCTCCCATCACCACCCCTGCTGCCTGCATTTGTGGCAGGAGAATTTCCTTCTAGAATTTTCCTACTATATCTTTCCCTGATTTATGCTACCCTTCATCCCATTGGTAAACCAGTGGCAAACCAGGTTTTCATCATTTCTATTGTCTTTGGGCATTTGAAGTTTCTTTAGATTTTACAAATGTCTTTATATCCTCTATATTAGAGAGATTATTCTAAATTTGACCTCAATACACAAAGTTAGCTTCTCTTTTATGTTGTTCTTTTTTGGGGGTTTGTAGTTTAGTTTTTTTGGGTCCATACTTAGTGATGCTCAGGGGCTACTCCTGGCTATGAGCTCAGAAATCGATTCTGGCATGGGACATTAGGGGATCAAACCTCTGTCTGTCCTAGGTTAGTGCATGCAAGGTAAGCACCCTTCCACTTGTGCCACAGCTCTGGCCCCCAAACTTAGCCTCTTTATTCTTCAGTGAAACGATACAGTATATTCTCTATTATAAACAAGTTATATTTTTGATTCATTGAAAATAACAATCAGTTGAATGATCTCACTTATGACATAAGCAAGACCACCCATCTTGTACAACCCTAAGAAGACCATTCATATTGAACTCATTGTGGAAAATAACCTGTGGGACTGAACTGCATACAGAATAAAGGTGAGTATGACTGTGGGACAAGTTCACCAGTTTGCTACCTTTCAACATAGTCAACCCTCTTATTTTGTTCCCCATTGATTCATTTTATTTCATTGCTACATTTTTCATTAATATCTTCTTATTTCCCTGTCACATGTAAGACATCCATTTCCTTTTTTTTATTTCTTCACTTGTTCCAACAGCTAAGCTTACTGCCTTATATCCTTACTTCATGCACTCTGTGACTTCTGGGAATTCTTTAAAAAATGAATAGACTCTTTAATACTGGCCAGCTCTATCGATTAATCAAAGTTTTCCCACCAGTTGCAAACATTTTTCATGTTATTTTGCTTTCCAATTCCTCCACCTTAGCCAAAATTGCCTATTAGTCACCTCCTAGAAATACCCATCAAGTGTGTGTTTCAGCACCTCTGAATGTGATGCTTTTTTGTCTTGAATTTCATGGTCACTTTTTCTTTCCCTGCTGAAATATAATGCTTCCAGCAATACTTAATTCAAATCCCTTCCTTTATGTGTAGTTCAGTTTAACATTTTAAAAAGAAATAGACTTCTTTGGTACATGTGTGCTGCCAGACCATGCATATGGTGCCCACATAAACATATCATTCTCACCTCCCCATGTGAGTAAGTTCATGCTTTGATTCTGGGATATATATTGGCACGCTCTTGGGAACATTACCGCCCCTTTCTTATTTATCCCTTCAATTCCTCAGAATCTTAAAATAAAACATGGTTTTACTTAAAAAAGGGAAATAGATCCTTTTAGCAAAATAAATAAATTAAATAAAAATTAGAATGCCTTGCAAGAGAGATTTACAGATGACAAGGAACTTACTTTGTATGCAGTCAATCTAGGTTCAATATCCAGCATGGTATATGGTCCCAAAAGCACCAACTGGAGTGATCTGTGATAAACCAATCTTCCAAAATAATTTTGAGTGCTGAGTCATAAAACACAGGACACCAACTGCCACCAGGTATTGTGCAAATCATAACCGAGGGTACCAGAAAAACAAATAAAGGAATTATATTGTCCCTTTCTGAGATTCCACATCTCTATCTCTGCTTATGCCTTCATTATTGTCACTTTCTCATAACAACTGCCTGTATTAAGGGTGACTGATGTATTAATTTTTTTTAAAACATGTAGTCTGGCAGTCTTCTCCATTGTATGGAGAGCAAGCTGCCTGCTAGAACTGCCATTTTTTGTTTGTTTGTTTGTTTTTGTGCCACACCAGGCAGTGCTCAGGGGTTACTCCTGGATATCTGCTCAGAAATAGCTCCTGGCAGGCACATGTGACCATATGGGATGCTGGGATTCGAACCAAACACCTGGGGTCAGTTACTTGCAAGGCAAATACCGCTGTGCTATCTCTCAGGCCATAGTGTATAAATTTTATAGTCACTAAAAACTAGTAGTCACTAAAAACTACTTAACCACTGCCTGAGTCTCAACATCCTATTTCCTTGAGACTGATACCCTGGTACAGTCTTGTCAATTGTACAAGTATAAAAGGATATGTATTTAATTTGTAACTTGTTCATTATTCCTAGAAATTGAAAAGATCTTAAACTTTAGAATAAGAGGCATTACTGGTACCCTTAATTATAGTAATTATTCAAAATATGATCTGAACTCCCATATCCCCTACTTATTCTTACACATATCTTCTATTGCAATGTTTTTATTCAGGTCTAATTTCCCTTACTAGAGTACAGGGATCATACTTTAATTTATGTGTACCTTATGTAATATCTACATATTAGATATGCTTGATCTAACTAAATACAAACTCAAAATATAGCTTATGTGTAGATAACTATAGAATCCCTTCATTGCCAATAACCACAAAAGTTAGAATAAACAGGATTGAACAGACAACAATCTTCTGTGAAGACCAGCTGATTATCTAAGTTTTTTCTGCAGGAAGCTCTGAATCTGAATAAAACTTCAACATTTTTCTTGTTATACTAGATATCTTGCTTCTTCTACCTTTGAATATAAACTTCCTAAGAAGGGTTAAAAATGTGAAAAAATGTTCTCTATAGCTGAAGAAATCCTAGAGGCCTTAACAGCTGGAGATTGTATGATTATACATGGCCAACAGCTGCAGTAAAAAATATTTTTATTGAAAGATAATCTGGATGGTATAATACAATGAACATATGGTTTTGGTCATGTTTTTTGGTTATGTTTGATGGCAAGAAAATGCGTTTTTGCCAGACTGTAGCTACTTCAAATCAGAGAGAGAGAGAGAGAGAGAGAGAGAGAGAGAGAGAGAGGAGGAAAAAGAGAAAGGGGTGAAAAAAATAAATGTATCTGTCTCTACTATTTGTATGATTCATAGAATAAGCACTTATGTAATCAGTCATACTCACATTCCTCCAACACTTTACCTTTATCTTTAAAGTTTTACTATGAGTATCTTTGAAACAGTGGTTGATTTTTGTGATTTCATGTTTAGAGATCACACCTAGAGATCTCAAGTATTCATATGTGGATCTGGAATTTCAAACAAGATTCAGATATATGCTAGGCAAATAATTTAATCTATGTACTCCTTCTAGCCCTTAAAATCCATTTTTGTGGGGGCTCACTTGGCTGTGAACAGGGTTTATTTCTGGCTCTATGCTCAGGAATTGCTCCTGTCAGATACAGAGGACCATATGGAGTACTGGAGATTAAACCTGGGTCAACAGCATGCAAGGTAAATGCCGTCCCTACCTGATATATTTAACCTCAATCTATAAAACTTTGAAATAATAGTTTTGTGCATCTCAAAATCTTTTTCCAAACCTACCTGCACTGTCACCATACCTCCCTAAATGACCCAAGATTCCATCCCTCTCCCTATTTTACCTCTTTAGCAAATTGATTTTCTTAATTTACTTATAAAAATTTATGTAATTTTAATTACATAAAAAATTATGTTCATAATTTTTATGGTTTTTACATACCTACTTATCACATCTGTAAAACACCAACATGTCCAAAATCCTTGATCAATTTATTAACAATGTCAAAAGGACAGGATCCTAATTAAACTGCCAGTTTCTCAGTCTAAATATCCTCATTTTTACTTCCCCAATATTTCTCTTTGGCATTCTCATGTTGATGAGCCACAGACAAATGTTTGCCTTCATTCTATAACTTCTCAAACCTCTTGATACAGTATTATCTACAGATGTCCTTCCTCTGACTTATTTTTAACATGCTACTCCAGTTCTATACATATTGTAGAAAAATTAGCTCATCTTTCCTTATTTCTGCATAGTATTCCATTGTGTGCATATACATGTGTGTGAATATATGCATACATATCAAAACTTCTTTATGCATTCATCTGTCCTTTGACAGATTGGTCAGGTTGCTTCCTGACCATTGTAATAAGCAACAAAATAAGTTTAGATGAGAAAAATCTTTTAGAATTAGTTGTTTTGGTGTGATTAGATCATATTGGAGCTCTAAATTATTTCCCAAATATTGGAAATAATGTTTCCAATGGGGTTGAAACTGTGTACATGGAGTTACTATGAGTTTTTTTATTTTTTACTTTTTGTGATAAATTCTTTAATCAAATCACCATGAGATACAATAATAAAGTTGTTCTTGATTGAGTTTCAGTCATACAATGTCCAACACCCAAACAACCATCCCTTCGTCAGTATACATTTTCCAAAGTCAGTGCCCCCAGTTTCCCTCTGGTCCTACACCCTTGTCCTCTCCCTGCCTACCTCTGTTGCAAAGATTTTTCTCTCACTCTCACTCACTCTGTTTTTCTTTTATATACTATGGTTCGCAATATTGTTATTGAAAGGGTATAAGCATATCACTTTATCTTCTTTCAGCACCCAGTTCTTGTTCAGAGTGATATTATTATATGTAATATATAATTTATAATATATATTTATAATATATGTAATATATATTATTGACATAATATTTCCTTCTCAGCCCTAACTGCACTTTCCAGATATTTTCAACAAGCTTCCTACCATTCACTGACCCTAGATATTAATACTATACTATCTTGTTATTATATTATACAAATGAGTGTGATAATTCTGTCTATTCCTCTTTCTCTACTCTTTTTACTCAGTAAAATTCTATTCATATCCATCCATGTATAAGAACATTTCATGACTTCATTCCTCCTAACAGCTACATAGTATTCCATAGGTATGTGTTCCAAAATTTCTCTCATTTGTTCTCAGATACATGGTTTCCAGATTCACACTATTATGAAATGTGCTGCAATGAAATGAACATGAGTGCATATACCTTTTCTGCATTGTGAGTTGATTTTTGGCTCATCCTCTAATTCATAATCAAACTGCCAGTTTCTCAGTCTAAATGTTTTCACCTTACAAATGGAAACAAAACATATATATATATAAATAAATAAATATATATATATATATATACTATGTAGTTGACATAGGGAGCAGAAAAGTTTATATACTACATAATATAGTTTATAGAACACTAAGTATTCAACATTTACAGAATATTTGGGAAATGGAATATAAAGTTTATAAGGTAAAAAGATATACAAAGTTAAGAGCACATATTTAGGACCTCTGTTTTCCTTCCTGTGCATTAACCATGAATGTATCTAACCATAAGATTATTCTGAAGTTGAAAGGAGACCAAGAATAAATGGCACATGAATTAAGTCAGCCAGTGGCTAGAGATAACTAAATATGCCCCTTCTCTTTCGCCCACCAACATTTTTGACTCTATGGGGTTAATAAAAGAAAAAAAAAGCAATAACTAAAAATACTGATCTGAGGTCTCTAGTTTGTAGTATATGACAATTTCTTCCTAGAATAACTTATCTCTTTACAGTATTTTAAAACTGACTAGACCAATTTAAAGAACAGCTTTGCATATGGAGCATATGGATATGGAGCCCAGAGGTCAGAAAGTGCACAGTGAAAATCAGATGGAAAGATATGAGTTGTAGCACAATGGCTATGGTGTTGTCTTGTAGTCATGTGGTCACTTGGAGTTTGATTCCATGAATCCTATGTGGCCTTTGATCACTGCCAGGAGTGTTCTTTAAGTGTAGAGCCAGAATTAGCCTTGAACAGTGCCAGATGTGGCCCAAAAACCAAAAACAAATTAGCAACTAAGAATAAAAATGCACTTAAAAATAAACTAGAAAACACGTCCCCAAGCCATATATCACCACCATTTTCTCTTGTACAATCTGTGTATACTTTGTTCATCAACTGCACTTACCATTTCCCCCTCAGCAATATGCATAAATTTCCTGAAAAACTACTAGAATATGCATAAGCTGTTATGTGCTGCTCACTGATGAGCATAAAGCCAAACATCGTATATTTCTCTGAAGCTTGTACTTCAGCATATGCTAGTGGACATCCTTCTCATCTTCAGTTGCTTTTATGCCAATTAATTTCCTTCTTTCTATTTATTTTTTCCTGTGCCTGTATGTATGAAATCTCATCACAACTTTTTCTGAGAAGTGTCAAAAGGCAGAACTCATAAAAGCTGACATGTACTCCTGCACAGTGTGGACAACAAAATCCTACTCTCCACCCTGGTTTCCATGCTCAATATCTATTCTTCCAGAGAAGACAGGCATGAAATTGAATTATTATTTAGAAAACAATAATAAATGTTTAAATAAATATGTATTAATAAATAATGTATTATATTATATATTTATATATCATATTATATTATAAAATACTATATCTTATATAATAATTAATAAATATTTATTAAATAAATAAAATAATAATATTTAGAAAATAATTATTATTTAGAAAGCATGAGAGAAAAAGGAAAGGGAAATTCTTTAAATAAATAACATAGGCTTCTCCAGAGAGAGAGGAGAAAATCCAAAACATAAAAGAAATAATATATTTCAAGTTGATATGTGGGTAACCCAAAATAGAGTTTGGCTTATAAAATAAAGGAGGGTAAAGTATCACATCCAGAAGGGTACAGGAAACTACTAAGAGAAGATGAAATGATCCATATTTGCTTTGTTCGTAGGGAGTGATATTGAGGCCACATCCATCAATGCTCAAAAACTACCCAAAGTGGTAGGGGATCGTATGTAACCAGAGAATCAAGCCGAGGTCTCCCATGTTGCTATATCTCTGTTCCAAAGCTTGTTTTATAAGGTTTTCCAAGCAGCGCTGGCCTGTGGCCCATTGCAAAAATTTAGTCAAGGAAATATTTGTAAATTGGTCCATAATGGGTCTTAAATAAATGCTGTTCATTAACTTTGAGCTGACTCCCTCAGTATAAAGTTGCAGCTGGTTTCAAGTACTCTAGCCATTTCAGATCATAGTTTGGTTTTGACGTTTCAAAATTCATTACCAAAGGTGCTACTGCCAGCCTGATTTGCCTCTGCACCATTCAGTGTTTGCTTTTGGTGATAGCTTAGCTAGAACTCTCAAAATTATTGTTATTATTATTATTATTATTATAAACTTATAAAATTAAGAAATAAAAATTTATAGCTCTAATAATTTTGTTTTATTGACTAGAAGAAAAAGAAACTTTTGTAACTTTTTTTCATAGCCAGATAATAATTTTCCATTTTTCTGGAATTCTTTTTACATTTCCTCTTACTAAAACAGTTTTCCCTCACAACTTTAAGTGGCAGAGTCTCCAAGAGACTAGGTTTGAAGTCTAGAAAGATGTCAATATCAGCTTTAAAAATGCCAATCGTCAATAACAAAATAAAACAAGACCGGAGCAATACCACAGTGTGTAAGGCATTTGCCCTTCACATGGTTGACCAGAGTTAGATATCCCGCATCCCATATTGTCCCCTGAGCTTGCCAGTCGTGATATGAGATCACAGAGCCAGCAGTAACCCCTGAGTGCTAGTTGTGCCCCCTCAAAAGTCCATAATATCAAAATGAAAATGCCAATAGTGACACACTATATATAAACATTAGACTTAGTACACATATTGTCTCATAAGGATATTTTCTTTTTACTTTTTTTTGTTCTGTTTTATTTTAAGATCCCACCAGTTTTGCTTAGGGATCATTCCTGGATCTACACTCAGGAATTCCTCCTTCCAATTCTCAGGAAACCATATGGGATGCAGAGGAACTAAACTGGGATAGCTGCATGCAATGCAAACATCCTACTGGCTACCATTCTCCCTGTATTACATTTGAGGACCATCACATCAGTGTACTATTGACAGATAGAGAGAACTGTTATGTTTTGCTCAGCAATAGTTACCCTATAAATGAAGGAAAAACAAACAGAAATTCCAAGGAACAACAAGGGATACTTCTCACCTCTAGGTTCCTGAAAAGTAGGATAAATGAATCATAAGCTCTGTAAATATCTATTGAGCAATATTTATAAAATGTAGATAAAATAAATAAGAGAACATCTGGGAAAAAATAAAAGTTGGTTGCTTTCAACCAATGACTCTATGGCAGAAAATTAGGCATCTTTTAAGCAATTTGATTTATAGCTTGCAATACTTATGTGCTAGAACAATCTTAACTCAGTGTTTTGTGTCTTGACTGAGCTCCCCTATGATCCAGCTATACCACTCCTAGGGATATACAAAAATACAATTCAAAAATCCCTTCCTCACACCTATATTCATTGTAGTGCTATTTACAATAGCAAGACTCTGGAAACAACCAAGATGCCTTTCAACAAATGAATGACTAGAGAAAGGGTGGTACATATGCACAATGGAATATTATACAGTTGTCAGGAGAGATGAAGTCATGAAATTTTCCAATACGTGGAAGTAGATGGAATCTCTTATGTGAGTGAAATATGTCAGAGGGAGAGAGAAAGGCACAGAATGGTCTCACTCATCTATGGGTTTTAAGAAAAATTGAGGACATATTTGTAATAATGTATAGAGACAATGAAGATGAGGGTCAGAAGGACTGGCTCACAAAATGAGACTCACCACAAAGAGTGGTGAGTGCTCCTGGGGAAATGACTACACTAACAGCTATCATGACTATCTTCATGAGTGAGAGAAGTAGAATGTCTGTCTCAAATATAGGCAGGAGTTGAGAAGGAGGGATAGAGGGCATTGGTGGTGGAATGCTGCACTGGTGAAAGGTGGTATTCTTTTTGTGACTGAGACACAACTACAATTATGCTTGTAATCATAGTGCTTAAATAAAGACATTAAATAACTAAATAAATCTATTAACCTCGATCAATCTCCCATTATGCAGAGGATAAACATATAGGGTTGATGCAGTCTTCTGAGTCAGAAACCACCCAATGATTGTCATTGGCAATCAGTAGTGGCTACAACAGTATAGTGGGTCTCTGCATTAGCAAAATTATCCTTCGGAGTAAGGATGTGGAAAAGGAATGTTAATCTTTTAATAAGAAAATGGAGTATTGTTTTCATTTATAATTGCTGAGGCTAATTAAGGCCTGGGGATCTGTGTAGACATGGACCCTTCCCTTGTGGATGTGTGTTACCAGACACCTCTGTTGAGCCTCACCCCAGATACGAGTGAACAGCCTGCCCTGACTTCCTGCTGTAATTAGTAAAGGCTTCTATTCCAATTAAGTACTTTATTACAGATGCTAATTATGAAGTTTATAGCTGGTTCTCTGTGCCTTAGGAGGGATTTCCTTGTGCTTTGTGAAGGGATTTCTAAAGGTGGGTGTTATTTCAATCTTTGAAGGGCAAAATAAAAATTGGCACATCACACGGATGGTCAGATATCAATATATTCAGGAAAAATGGAAATATTTTAAATCCACATTAGAGAAACCACACAGACAAAGCTTCTTTTTAACTGAGATTTGGAGAGGGGATTGGAGAGAAAATAAATGCTCTCCTTTAACATCACTTGCGCACTATTACAACAAAAGGTCTATCTGGGAAATGAAACCCCTGGTGCAATGAATTTAGCACATTTAGAATAAAATATTGTATCAAAAGTTTTCAGAATTAAGTATCTATTGTGCTATCAATATTCTGTTCATTAAAGTTTTATCAGAATTTACTATCATATAGAAAGAAGGCAAAAATCCCAGGGGTAGATTGTAGAAGGATGGAACTGGAGAAAAGTGGGCATTTATGTTCCTTTGTTGCATTATCACATAAATCATCTTAAAGCTTTTTAATAAATAGAATTGTCAAGAAACGTATTCTTTGACCACTATATATACATATATCAATGCATGTGTCCTTAGTTATGTGTGTATTTCTCTTTATATCTATCCTTCATATTCATATTCTTTATTTTTACTTAAAACAATGTGTGTGATTATTTACACATTAAATCTATCTATACAGGGAAGATTATGTAACAGGGATTTTGTTTGTATTCTGTTGTGTTTTATTCTGTGTCTGATGTGTTTTAATATCCATTGAAAATTTTCCACTTCCAATAAAAATTATATTTGAAGTTATTTTTATTGTAGTGGTAGCATTTGAACATTTGCAGGTTTTGGCAATAGTGAAATTAGAAAATTTTCAGAATATCTTCTCTATTTATTGTACCAAAATCCAGTAAAAGTTATCCCTTGGTTAAGAGTAGGCACAATGACAGCAAAATTCTCAATGAGGAAAATCTAAAATATATATATATAAATTATATATATAAATCATATATATATAAACCATATATATATACACCCTAGAAATAGACTCATGATTTGGGAGTCAGGTATTACAACCCCAATCCACTCAGGTTATAAATTATTCAGACCAACTTTATATATGTTTATATCTTTAATTCTAAACACCCCTTTTAGTCCACCCTTAGAAAGACAAGGACTTCTGCACTATTAAACAACATATTCTATTATAATACATCCTGGGGTGACAGTAAAGAGAAACCTTGATATTTTAGAGGGAATACATACTCTTGGTCTATGCCAAAGTTTCTGAAAATGGGCTATACTGCTATTTCTAATCTACCCTGATGCTGTAATGATTTAGGAGGTGGTTATGCTTAATGTGTAACTTGGAAGCTTTTTCATTTATAGAAGGTAGATTTTCAGAATATCACTTAGTAAATTGTTTCCCTAGAAATGAGCAGTACACAAAATGAGCTCGGAACCTCTGTTCCTTATTTAGCATGCTCCAGCAGTAGTGATTTGTGCTAGTCTTTGAAACAAGCACTGCATACTCTTATTAGACATTTGCAAACCAGTAGGCTACATGCAACTCATGGATGAAGTATAGTGTTTCCTGACAATAGACAAGGATGTTGCTGACTGGATCAGGCACTTGCTTTTGAGTCTTCACAAAAATTTTATAAAATCCTATCAGATATCCTTTGAGAAACTAATGAAATCATACTTTCATGTGCTTCCTTCTTTGTTCTAAAGAACAATTCCACTTCTCTGTCCTTCTACAAACACCTTTACCTCACAACCTGGAAAAAATAAGCCTTATCTTTCGTAATTCATGTGCTTCCTTCCTTGTTCTAATGAACAATTCCACAAACTCCCCTTTTACAAACTCCTTTACCTCAACAAACTGGAAAAAATATGTCTTTTATAATTTTTAATATTTGAGTCCAAGAACGTAGGGGTTTCTTCTTGACTCTCTGGGACCCCAATGATTCTTATGTTGTTTCTGTTGAATTTATTCCAAAGTTCTATTGTCATCTGTTCATTGACTTGGAGTATTTTTTCCATCTATGTATGTATTTTTTTATTTAAACACCTTGATTACATACATGATTGTATTTGGGTTTCAGTCATGTAAAGAACACCACCCATCACCAGTGCAACATTCCCATCACCATTGTCCCAAATGTCCCTCCTCCCCACCCCACCCCACCTGTACTCTAGATAGGCTCTCCATTTCCCTCATAGGTTCTCATTTTTAGGACAGTTCAAAATATAATTATTTCTCTAACTAAACTCATCACTCTTTGTGGTGATCCTGAGGTGAGCTGGAACTTCCAGCTCTTTTCTCTTTTGTGTCTGAAAATTATTATTATTATTGCAGGAATGTAGAATGGTATCATTCTATGTATGTATTTTAAGACTCTTTTTCAGCTTATTCTATTGTATGAAAATATTATGCAACTCATCTCTCAGATCACTGATTCTGTTCTCAGCAGTTGTTACTCTGCTAGTGAGCTCTTAATGCGCATTTTTCATTTCGCCTATGAAGTTTTTCAGTTCTCTCATTTATGTTTGAAGTTTTCTTACTACTACATTCATAACCTGTTGAATTTAATTTACTGTACTTTCTATGGTTTCTTTGAGTTCTTTGAACATCCTCAAAATTTCTTCTCTAAAGTCCTTATCAGAAAGGCTAGATGGCTGATATTATGTGGGTCTTCAGGACAACCATCCTTATTCATTAAGCATGATACAGTTTTGCAGTGCTTCCCACATTGTGACGTTTGAGGTGTGGTAGATTATGTATTTTGGTAGAGCTCATTGACTAGACAAATGTGTGAAGTAGCCACAATATTCTTTGAGAACACTGCCCAGGGTTGAAAGTAGCTCTTTTGAGTCAAAGAGTAGCTCCTATTGATAGTCCCTCTGTCTGCCTAATGACCATACCCTTCCCAGGGTGTACTGACCTGGAGTGAAAATAGCACTTCTGTGTCAAAGAGACTCAAAACCCCTCTGTCACATCTTGATAGATCAACCATGCTAAAACTTAACAAGATTATAATGGCATTGAAAGAATAAATGAAAAAACGGTGTTTAGTAGATATATATAGAGAGCTTTTATCACTAAAATTTTGAGTATAAATTCTTCTCCAATAAACATGGGCATTCTCCTATAGACACATTTTGACCCCAAAAAACATAACTCCAGAAAATTCAAAAGGATAGAAGCTCTATTAACTACCTTTTCTCACCATTACAAAGATAAATGTAGAAATAACTTTAACATCGAAAATTAAACAAATCACTATTTAAACAACCAGTGGGTCAGAGAAGAAAAGCTTAAAAAATGCCTCTATATTAGTTTTATATTAAAGAATTTTGAGCCATGTGTATGAATCTAGTTAAATCTAGAATATTACATGGCCCTAGAGTACCATTGAGCTCTGGTTATCCCCAAAGCCAGCATGATCCATGAACCAAATCATCAACAGGCTAATTGCCAGCCTCAGTATCTCAGGACTAGCCTCAGGGCCAGAGTGTTGCTAGGTGTGGACCTATTAAAATATTTTAGAAAACTAATAAATATAAACTTTATAACTTTGAAGTGTAATTGCAACTTTAATCTTCATTAAGCAATTATGAAGAGAAAAATCTTCCCTAAGCAAAAGGCATGGACATTAAAATATTTGCTCACTATGGTGACTAAAAGACTGGCTTCTGTAGAAACATGAACTAAGGATATTATAAAGATTAGAACTTCATCCAAGAAAGGATTGGAAATATCAGAGTGATGAGAAGAAAAACAATTTATAAAATCCTACTAAGGATATCAGAACATACTAAGAAGGCTGACATAAATATTATACTAAATACACTGCTTACCTCTAATCTGAAAATTTTTTAAGTCTGTAACTTCCTATCATTTCTGATTCCATATTCATTGTCAATGTTTGTTTATTTTGCATTGCCTAGAATACTTATTATAATATTATCTTAAATTGCTAAAATTCATTTCTATTTTAGCTGAAACTTTTCTATATGAATTACCTTTTGGCATACTTCAGACCCTGGATACAATAGTAATCATATCAGGAGTTCAGAGTTACAGTTAAATCAGGCTTCTTGAGCATCCATTTCAAGATATAAGTTGTTTGTTCTGATGTTTTGTTTTTTGGAGATGTTTTTGATTTTTGAGGTTGTTTATGAATATTACATTTGGTAATGCTCAGAGTTCACGAGGTTCTTGTAGCAAACTTAAGTTATCAAATATACAACATAACCAACCGCCTACAATATTGTTTCAAAGGCTTACTATTAATTTATTTTTTCTCATCTGAGAGGATGTATATATACATATCTCTGTATATATTTTAAACAGGCCAACTTCAAATAGCCCAATGCCAAAGCACTGTCAAGGGGCTAGTGTGTCTAAGTAACACAATTTACTAGAGATCCAATGATACAAGGTTAATTTACAAAAGAATCTACTATACTGTATATGTTAATAAAACAAAATTGAAAGCTTCAATGTAGAGAACATTAAAAATTACCAAGGACCATGAAATACAGTTATATTAACCTCATAAAATTCTAAGGCATTATTAAAATTTTGAAATTATACAAAAGCTCTAAATAAAGGTAGAGATAAATCATGGTAGTAATCAAAAATTCAATGATATTTATTTTTCCTAAACTAATGTAAACATTCATTTGTAGCCCCAGTGACCTTATTCTAATAAAGGCTGTACTCTATGTATTGCCCAATTTTCATAACATGGATGGAATTGGAAGATATTATGTAAATAAAGTAAGCCATAAGAAGTATGAATACAGAATGATATCACATGTATGTGGTATTTAGAGTAATTGCATGAAGAATTAAAATAGTTTAAAAAAAACTGTCTTGAACATCCTTGGGCCCAGAGTATATGTGAGGAGCAAGAAAAAAACTGAGTGGAAGAGGAGAAACACAAACATAAATGGATGTGGACCATGGATCAAGTGGTCTCAAGTGCATTGGTGTAGCTCCACCCCAGAATACAGGTAACTGAGACCCACCCATTGGAGCTGCACATTGGTAGTGTTAAAAAAGGACAAAATACCCAAACCAAATGGAACAACAATGGAATCAAGAGACCAAAGCTTTAACAATGTACATTTAAAATGGGTGTGTTATACTGGCAGACTAGAAGACAAAGAAGTTAGTATGGAATGCACTTGAGGAATATTGGTGGAGGGAATTGGACATTGGTTTTGGGATTGTTCCTTATTCATTGTATGCCTGAAACTCAACTATAAAGGGCTTTTTAAATCACAATGATTCCAATCAACTATTTTTAAAGATGTACATATTTATCTGCATATTAATTTATTGACAGAATCACTCATAATCGTTCTTTATAAATGTATTTTCTATAAATAAAAATATACTTATTAAAAAACAATTTTTGGAAGCCAGAGAAATAACATAGTAGTAGGGCATTTGCCTTGTCCTCAGCCAACCCCGAATGGACTCCAATTCGATTCCCAGCAACCCGATGGTCCCCAGAGCTTACCAGGAGCAATTTCTGAGTGTAGAGCCAGGAGTATTTCCTGAGCACCACCAGATGTTGCCCAAAAACCAAAAAGAGGAAGGAAGGAAGGAAGGAAGGAAGGAAG